>BTRK01000003.1:38826729-39062603 GCA_036245805.1 Pristionchus mayeri
GTAGAATCAGTGTACTTCACACATCCAGAGATATTTCTCGTAGATCTTCTTCTCTTTTCCACCTTCACAGTATCGGAGGAGTCCTGATATTGAAGTGGAAAGTGGAATATTGGTACTCCTGATTATATAATTGAATATAATACATTTCAAGGGAAGGTTCTGACTGCAATACAATGCAGCGAACATTTGGAATCAGCATTGTTATAATATTTTCTTCTTTGTCGCGTGATAAAGAATTATCATTGGATTTTTTCTCCTTTACCCTCTATCTTCAATAAAAAATTTTCTCCTTTACCCTCTATCTTCAATAAAATTTTTTCTCCTTTACCCTATATCTTCAATAACAATTAGAAAATGAAATGAAATCTTCAACACTTTCCTACTTCCGCGCCACGCTCCTCCCCCTTCTCACCCCATGCGCTATCCGACCCGCCTATCCCCTCCCCATTGCGCGCCGATCGTCCTTCGTCCCTCCCTCTTCGCGCGCACCCCCATCCCTTGAGTGAGAGGAGAGCACTTCCCTCTCTCCCTCTCTCGCTCCTCCCAGTGCTCTCTGACCCGGCGTGACAAGAGAGCGCCGGCGCGTGACAATTTCTAGCACTTCATCACTCCTTGGAACATCCTAAGTTCGAGGGGGGACCAATCGGCAAATTTTTGGAGAGAGCCAAACTCCATCCCTTTCGCGATGCAGGCTGGTTCCGCCCCCTCCCGCCCATTGGGGGGGGGAATCAAGGGGGCGGTGACTGGCGTGGAGAGGACTATACCACCCTGTTTAGATCCTGTTTCCAGGCGATCTTGAGTTTCAACGTATAGGGTCATGGTAATCCATATACCATGAACCCTAGACGCCTATCACTGCATAAACATTGCCTACTTGGTAAAAAAATATTTAAGGAAGACATTATGCTTGAGTGGAGAGGAAAGTGAAGGGTATAGAATACAGTACAAACTCCAAAGGATAGATTATCAATATCTTTAAACTTCGTTGATCTTTATGAAAATCGATTATTAGTAAATCAGCGCCAATTGCGCAGAATTGATATGTAAGAAAACAAGGATGGTGGAGTAAACAAGTATTGCTTGTGAAACAATTGGGAAAATGGAAGCATGTGAACACTCGCTGAAGCATCTGATTTTAGCTATAAATGCTATATTGTATCTCTCGCGATTGCAAACATCATCGAATTGACGGGGGGGGGGGGGACAACAGGTAAAGCGGTAAAAAATTAACAAATCACAGCTCTCTCGGGAATCAACATTAGTGATTGGGAGTTGTTGTATTGTAACTAGTATGTGCTATAATATACCACCCTGTTTAGATTCTGTTTCCAGACGATCTTGAGTTCCACGCCAAATCAACGTCTAGGGTTCATGGTATATGGATTACCATGACCCTATACGTTGAAACTCAAGATCGCCTGGAAACAGGATCTAAACAGGGTGGTATAGTCCTCTCCACGCCAGTCACCGCCCCCTTGATTCCCCCCCCCAATGGGCGGGAGGGGGCGGAACCAGCCTGCATCGCGAAAGGGATGGAGTTTGGCTCTCTCCAAAAATTTGCCGATTGGTCCCCCCTCGAACTTAGGATGTTCCAAGGAGTGATGAAGTGCTAGAAATTGTCACGCGCCGGCGCTCTCTTGTCACGCCGGGTCAGAGAGCACTGGGAGGAGCGAGAGAGGGAGAGAGGGAAGTGCTCTCCTCTCACTCAAGGGATGGGGGTGCGCGCGAAGAGGGAGGGACGAAGGACGATCGGCGCGCAATGGGGAGGGGATAGGCGGGTCGGATAGCGCATGGGGTGAGAAGGGGGAGGAGCGTGGCGCGGAAGTAGGAAAGTGTTGAAGATTTCATTTCATTTTCTAATTGTTATTGAAGATATAGGGTAAAGGAGAAAAAATTTTATTGAAGATAGAGGGTAAAGGAGAAAATTTTTTATTGAAGATAGAGGGTAAAGGAGAAAAAATCCAATGATAATTCTTTATCACGCGACAAAGAAGAAAATATTATAACAATGCTGATTCCAAATGTTCGCTGCATTGTATTGCAGTCAGACCTTCCCTTGAAATGTATTATATTCAATTATATAATCAGGAGTACCAATATTCCACTTTCCACTTCAATATCAGGACTCCTCCGATACTGTGAAGGTGGAAAAGAGAAGAAGATCTACGAGAAATATCTCTGGATGTGTGAAGTACACTGATTCTATGGAAGAATCAGATGGAGAGGATGAACCATCTGTGAAGAAAAGACGAACGGAATCAGTGAACAAAGAGAAGGCTAATATTTACCCACAAACCTTCGTGTATTTTATTGAAAATTAAAACATTTATCATACATATTTTAAATGGAGTTCAGTTACAACTTGATTCCCATTCAGGTTGTTCCTCACAAGAAATATAGAAGGCCAGCCAACATGGGTCCATATAAGCCAAAGGAAAAATATTCGAAGAAGAATGAACTGGAGTGCCCCGAGTGCGAAGTAAGTTGTTCTCTTTTAATTTAATTCGGATATGGAATTCTAAACAAATATCTTGAAGTATCGCTCAAGATCTGTCGTAGCATGGGAGGCTCATCTCAGAATCAAACACTCTACCTCTCCCGAGTTGGTAAGCTTCTCTTTGTGCATTGATCCACGTCTACATGTTTTTATGTTAGCTGATTAAGTTTGAAGTTCTTTGCAGGCTGGATGTCTTATACGGTGTGATTGTGGATACGAGTCCTACTCATATACTCATGATACAGAGGTACACTTTTGAGGGTTTCTTTAGGGTGAAATTCGCACGGTTAGTGTTCTTTGTTTACTAGAAGGAAATGGATTTATTGTAGTGCGAAATTTCGAACTTCACAGTGATTCCACTTCATTCTAAAAAGTGATTCTAAAAAGAAAAGGTCCAATTCGGAGATTGACTGATCCGGTGGTTAGTTTTTTTTCTATATTCGTCCTTCTATTGTTAATCTTACAGTCTTCTTCTGTTGTTAGTCTGTTAGATGTTAGTCTTCTATGCTTAGTTCTATTTGAAGAATGTTACATACAATAGATTTTCAAGACTTTAAATTTATATGAAAATATTTCAGACAACTCCACAGTGCGTTCTGTGCGAGGTGAGCTTCTAATATTTTTGATACAAATAAACACATTTTGTATTTCTTCATGTTCACGTTTTGTTGGTTCGAGATGTTTATCAGATGTTTGTATCAGATACATCCTAAGAATACTTAGGGATATGCCCAATATTTTTTTTATTTTCTTTATATGTACCATGGCCCTTTATGTGCTCTTTTTGGCCACTGTCCTTTGCATTTTATAATAGAAATGTATTATTTATTTTGTATCAGGTGCATCCCAAGACTGCCTATGGATATGTTTGTCATCTCAAAAAACATCACAAAACAACTCTATTGGCGGTTAGTCTATCAAGATATTTATGGCAAACTTATTTATCTCTAGAATGGGATCAACATTCTCTGTTCATGTGGAGTGAGATACAATTCTGTAAATAGTTTTAAGAAGCATGACAAGACGGTACTTTTGCTATTGAATGTCGATGTAACATTCTTATTTTTTTTATTTAGAGCATCCAACGTTGATAATATTTCACTGCAATGGCCGCGCATACACCCTTCACAAACTCGATGAGGATCGATCGATCGTGATATTTATCCTTTGAGTCAATTGAAGAATTTATCTCGCTCTTTGTTTATTGTTTATTCTTTTCTGTTGATCATGTTCTCTTCTTGACTTGTTCTTACTTATAAAGGAATTGAACTTGTCGCGAGATTGGAGAAGTGCAATTTATTCTGGTTTAATTCCAGATCATATATTTTTATTTTTGGTTAATTGCTTGTTGCAACTTTTTATTCGATATGTAACTTGTGAATAGCAAGCTCATAGATAGCAAGATTTGCTTAAATCAATGTAGTGCTTCTAATAATGGGAGATTTTTCTGAACGACGGAATTCTAATATTTTCCTATCAGATCTCTAATGGATCTGCTACAATTTTAAAGGAACCCAAGGAAGAGCCACTCGTACTTTTCCATCCGTATTCATTGGGAAACGAGGTATTTTACTCTTTTTACTAAGTGAAAGTGAATACTGACAGACATACCTGAGCCAGTTAGTTAACTGGCGGACATGGAAAATCAACGGTCATGGTGAAAATCGAATATAGGTCATGGGTGTGTCAAGACTAAGTACCATAACCAATCGATAGTACAGCATCGACTTATACCGTATATGGCTACTGTAACCCTCAATTATCGCGAACTGACTTTATTGTTAAAAAGTCAAAGTGCCATAACCAATCGATAGTACAGTACCTCCAGATACCGTATATCACTACCATAACCCCGAATATTGCGAACTGACTTTATTTTTAAAAAGTCCTGAAACCGTGTCCAATCGATTCTACGGTACCCAAATGACTACCGTAACCCGATTCCTTGGGTCAGATCCAGTTCCTTGGGTCAAACATTTTTCTAAAAATGCTGAACATTTTTCTAAAAATCTTAAATGAGTCGTAAAATGACTCCACAGTTCAGAAATACGATAGGATAATTGAAATATTTTTAGGATCAATTTTGGATTTTTAGAAAAATGTATGACCCAAGGAACTGAATCTGACCCAAGGAACCAGGTTACGGTAGTCATTTGGTACTGTAGAATCGATTGGACACAGTTTCAGGACTTTTTTAAAAATAAAATCAGTTCGCGATAATTGAGGGTTACGGTAGCCATATACGGTATAAGTCGATGCTGTACTATCGATTGGTTATGGTACTTAGTCTTGGCCCACCCATGACCTACTATCGATTTTCACCATGACCACGTTTTTCATACGTTGATTTTCCATGGCCACCAGAGAACGACCAATCAACGGGTAGCCGCCGGTCAAAGAACGACAAATGTACGGGTGGCCGCCCGATGAGAGCTTTTCTTATAGCTTATGTGTGCTCTGTAGAAGAACCAGGTTTAACTGGCATTTAACTAGTTAGAATCGAACTCAGCTGTGCTGGCAGAGCACATTGGAAATGTTTCAAAAGCTGCTAAATAAATTTAATCAATTTCAGTCTGACGATAATGCCATCAAAGAGGAAGAGATGTCTGAGCATGGAGAGGTTAGTCACGTGTATGTTCCTGTAAAATATATTTCAGTTACAGGCCCCATTCTCGCTTCATTCACCTGATTTTGAAATTGATCACCCAATTCACTCATCTGATGATATCTCTACCGTGAGTATTAATTACATTTTATATTTGGAGATATATTACCTTTTGTCTTGTCTTGATATATTTTGACCGCTTAACTTTGTCAACTTGCTAAACACATATTTAAGGAAGACGTCATGCTTGTGGTGAGAGGAAAGAAAAGAGCAATTCAAACAACAAAAAGCTAGATTGTCAATATCTTTGAACTTCGCTGATCTACGAAAATCGATGATTAGTAAAGTAGCGCCATAGTATTGATATGAGAAAAAAGAAGGATGGTGGGGTAAACAAGTATTGCTTGAGAAACAATTGGGAAAATGGAAGCATGTGAAAACTCGCTGAAAAGAAGATAACCTCTGATTTTTTATATATATGCTAGATTCCTATTGACTATAATGTCGTAGTCTGTCCGTTAGTCCGTTTGTCTGTAACGCTTATCAAACTACCGTATACCTCACAGTTAGCCTTGGGTCAACCAATATTCTTTGGGTCAGACTTATTACTACCATATACCCGCACACAATGGTGCATTTTCCGAAATCGCAGAAAAGTTAAATGCACACTACCGTATACCACACCACACACCACGGTGTGATTTACTAAATCGCAGAAAGCTTAAATGCACGCTACCGTATACCACACCACACACCATGGTGTGATTTACTAAATCGCAGAAAACTTAAATGCACCCGATGCACCATCCACCACACCACGCACCATGGTGTGATTTACTAAATCGCAGATAACTGAAATGCACCCGATGCACCATCCACCACACGACACACCATGGTGTGTTTTACTAAATCGCAGAAACCTTAAATGCACCCTATGCACCATTCACCACACCACGCACCATGGTGTGATTTAATAAATCGCAGAAACCTTAAATGCACCCGATGCACCATCCACCACACCACGCACCATGGTGTGATTTACTAAATCGCAGATAACTGAAATGCACCCGATGCACCATCCACCACACCACGCACCATGGTGTGATTTAATAAATCGCAGAAACCTTAAATGCACCCGATGCACCATCCACCACACGACACACCATGGTGTGTTTTACTAAATCGCAGAAACCTTAAATGCACCCGATGCACCATCCACCACACGACACACCATGGTGTGTTTTACTAAATCGCAGAAACCTTAAATGCACCCTATGCACCATTCACCACACGACACACCATGGTGTGATTTACTAAATCGCAGAAAACTTAAATGCACGCTAACGTATACCACACCACACACCATGGTGTGATTTAATAAATCGCAGAAACGCTACAGAAAGAAAATGATCGGAAAGGGCGAAGCCCCATCCCAACGAGCCTTTTACAATGGTTGATGCAGGCTTCTACTTGCAAACCTTGGAATACGATATTGTATTTATCAGTGAATTCTCAAATGATCCCTTCAAAATGCAACTTAATGATGTTGTAAAATCAGCCCCGCACGCCCCCGCAGCGTAAGCGTTGTGAAAGGCGCGTGAGGCCGAGGGTGATTCGAAAAAGTTGGGATGGGGCGAAGCCCTATCCCAACTTTTTCGAATTGCCCGAGGCCTCACGAGCCTTTTACAAAGTTTTAAGTAGGCTCTCAAAATTTGCGTCCATCTTTTATCCTTAACACACAACCCCGCGCAACGTAGCGACCGAAGGTCGCTAGTTAAAGTATCATTTTAAAGTTTCTATGTTACATATGGTCGGCAACTTTTCACACATTATATACTTTCAGGAGTCTTCCCAGAGTGCAAAGGTGGATAAGAGAAAGATACCACCGAGGAAAATATCCGGGCCTGCGATATTTGCTGATTATGTGGAGGAATCAGATGGACAAGACGAACCATTTGAAAAGAAAAGGAGATCGGAATCAGTGGAGATAAATTACAAGGTTATAATTGCTCTTTCTTTGCAATCCCTGCTTAGAAATTTTCTTGAAACTAGACTTTGAATAATGTTTTGTCAGAAGAGAAGAATATCCTCTAAACAACCATTTCAATCGGAAACAATGAAGCTGGATAGCAAAGCGAATGACAATCATATTACGAAGAATGAATTGAAGTGTCCCGAGTGTGAAGTAATATTTTTTAAAAATTGTTGATACTTTTCTTCATGAAAATTTCTTCATATTAATATGTTTCAGTACCGCTGTAGATCGGCGATTTCGTGGTGCAGACACCTCAAAGAGAAGCACACTACCACACCTACTTTGGTGAGCATTCTGTATAATACAGTTCCAAGTATGGCTCTTTTTGATATTCAAAGTACATTTATAGGCTGGATTTCTACTTCGATGCGATTGTGGTAATGAATCCTACTCGTATACTCACAGCCAAAAGGTATGGATTTATTATATAATGCGAACATGATTTAAGTGAGTAGATTTCAGAACGGAAACTGATCCATTTTCAGTGCGACATTTCGAACTTCACTGTCATTAATGGAGATGAAAAGACTACGAGAATTCAGGTTACACCTCAGTGTGTACTGTGTGAGGTAAGTTAAGATTTGGGGTCGGCAACGAACGAATATTTTGTATGTTGCTTAATGCATCAACATTTCCTTTCCCTTTGATCAAAAAACTTAATTATGCTTCAGAAGTATCCCAAGACTGCATGCGGATATACCATGCATCTCTTCAGACATCACAAAACGACGCTGAAATGGGTTGGTTGCAAAAAAGATATTTGAGTCAATTTTTAATCAGAGCAGAATCTACCTCGTCTGTGCGTGTGGATTCAATCACACCACTCAAGATGATTATAAGAAGCATGACAAGAAGGTACATTTTTCAGTTTATTCACATATTGTATATCATAGCAATGACAATTCAGTGTTCTGGAAACGAGTTCACTCTTCACAAATTGGGCGAAGATTGATCGGATATTGTATCCAGTCGAGGAACTCGTGGATTTATTATATATATCGTTCATCTTGAATTGCTCCCTGTTAACCATTTCATTATCTTGTTCCTGTTAGTAATAAAGCAGTTTTTTTCGTGCGAGATTGAAGAAGTGTGATATATTCTGGTTCGATTCCGGATGATTATATTTGATGCAATTGATTATATACTCACGTTATGAACATGGTTAATTGTAGTTATGTCGACCGGAGGATCGAGTTATCTAAAGGAAGAACTGAAAGAAGAGCTATTCGATGATTACCTATCGATACACCCTGACAATGTGGTTTCCCCGTTCTATTATCGAGATATGATAGAAAAAGATGAACTAGTTTGCAAAGAATGACAAAAATGGAATACTTAAAACAATTATCTAATTCTTGTTCTTCTACTGCATCTAGAAAATGGAAATTTAATCTTTATAGGACTCAAGTCAATCTGCTCAACATCCGAATGATCCCAAGGAAGAACCTATTGAGATGGAGATAAAAGATGAACCAATCGACGACCCTCTATCGGATGGAAATCAAGTGAGTACTGCAGCTACATTTCGAGAATTATATTTTAGACTTTCGGTTTTAACTTAATAGGAGATGAGATTAAGGAGGAGGAAATTCTAAATGATGGCTTGGTATAAGTGCTATTAATAGATTTTGAAATGCAAATGTCTTGCCACTTTTTTCTTCTTTTCACCCTTTAATATCCTTTTTTTGTCAGAAGGAGCCAAAATATGAAATTATAGATGCTCCTTTGACAGATGTTGATCAGGTATATTTTAAACTCGATAATGTAATTCGAAATATGCTTTCAGCAATTCGGCCAGGAGTTTATTGATGAATTTAAGGACGAAACTATTTGGAATGAAGAGATGGTTTGTCATTTTCATCCTTTGTAATTTTTTTTTCGTTTTTTGGCTATATAAATATTGAGATGAAAATAATAATCGTTTACTTCATATGTCCATTTCGCACGCATTATTAAGTAACTTTTATCCATCATTTTATCTCAGGACTCTTCCAATATTGCGGATGTGGAGACGAGAAAAATATCATCGATGAATGCATCCATACCTGCGAAATACACAAATTATATGGTGGAATCAGATGCGGAAGTGGAACTATCCTTGAAGAAAGATAGATCGGAATCACACAAGGTTACAATTTGTTCCTGCTTCTCATTTCTCTTTCGAATGGTGCACTTGAAAGCTTGAATTTGAATAGAACTCTATCCAACCAAGTGCTGTTGAATTTTAACAAAATGATCATGAGTTAGTTAACATAAGATGTAATCGTTCTTCAGAACCACTCATCCTCCAAAAAAGCATCTAATTCGAAAATAGTGAATAACAACGAATGCTCTTTGCACAAAAAGAAGAAGAAAGAATTGAACTGCCCGGAGTGTGATGTAAGCGGTTCAGTTTCTATCGAAATAACAAGTTAAAACTCGTTAAAAACGCTTCAGTATCGTTCAAGTTCCGTGAGTGCTTGGCAGGGACATCTCAGATTCCGGCACTCCACAACTCCCATCCTGGTGAGCAGCACTCTGATTATTGGCTAAACTATTACAGCTTCTTAATAATTTTTCAATTTTCCTTTGCTACAGGCCGGATGTCTCCTTCGCTGCGCGTGTGGCCATGAATCATACTCGGCTTGGCACAGTAAACAGGTAACAAAATATCAAATGCGAATAGTCCTCCTTAAAATTGATTCAATATCAGTGTGAAATTTCGAACTTCACCATCATTCGCAAAGGAGAAGGACCGATTGGGAGATTTTACCGGAATCCTCAGTGCGTATCGCGCAAGGTTGGGTTTATATTAGATATCATTTCGAAAGAATTTTTTCTCAACTTCGA
Source organism: Pristionchus mayeri (assembly GCA_036245805.1). Lineage (NCBI taxonomy): Eukaryota > Metazoa > Nematoda > Chromadorea > Rhabditida > Neodiplogasteridae > Pristionchus > Pristionchus mayeri. Next base: position 38,836,696 of record BTRK01000003.1, read on the forward strand.
GTACTCTTTACTCGGATACCGCAACAACATTCAGTAGAAATGTTGAATCACATGTAGTCACATTATGGAATGGGCAGTTCGTGGAGGGGATAATATGGAGACGCTAAAATGCAATTTATATTTATGCCTATTGCGAAACGAAATTGAATGGAATATACGAAATTTTGTGGAATTCACATCTATATATTATCTTTTCGGTACTGCAATTAGATATTTTTTGATCATTCATTCTGCAGCATTTGCAATTACAGTTGACGACCTCGGCTCAAGAAGAAAAACGCGACAGTACGTTGTACAACTGTCCCATCCTCTCGAATCTCTTGTCAGGGGGCGAAGTAGATGGATCTTCGGCCGTTTCATCTCGTCCCTGTACACGCCCCGTCCCACTCCTTCCCATCCGACCAATTCCCTGGATGGGTTAGCAGTTGACTCCTTTTTGATTCACAATAGAATAGAATAGAATAGATTTATACATGCCTTCTTTTTTACATGTGGGTTTGTTACAATGAAATAAGTAGGAAAGCTGGGGGGAGGATAATCTTGTAAATATCTTCATTTCTTTCCATCAAGGAATGCTTTGATGAATTCTGTGGACGACGAATTATGTTTCGACGTCTGTAAAACATACATTAGTGATTTTGTTATTCGAATAGCAAAGCTATTCTCGCGTAATTTTGTTTTTGGCATATCTACAAAAATCTTGTGACCGGCACCACGAGTTCGAGTTTTACAAAAGTAAAGAATTTATCCCGTGACAATGCAAGCTTACCATTACCAAATATCATTTGGTATGCTAATTTTGCATCATTTACACGCCTTCTATGCTCCAACGAATGCAAATTTAGTGCTTTGTTTCTTTCGGTATGGTTCGGCCTATCATTATAAGAACACTTGAAACCCTTGTAAAAAATTCTACGCGTTACTGAATTCTGAACTTTTTCAATTCTATCTCTGTCAGTGGAATGAATCGGGCGTGCTACACTCGAACTGAATTCCAGTGTAGGCCTTATATAAGTACAATATGCATTAAGAAGAATTTTTTCATCTCTTGAATGTAAAGCTTTGAAAACAAGATTTGCTTTAGTTTCTGCTATTTTACAAATAGTTTTTCCATGATCTCTCATTAAGAGATTACGATCAATCATGATTCTGAGATCTCTGACACAGTCTTTGGGTTCAAGCTTCTGATTTCCAACGAAATAGATGTAATTTGGATTTTGACGAACAAAATGAATCACACTGCATTTTTGATTCGCAATATCAAGCTGCCAAGTATTACTCCATTTTAGAATTTCATTAATGCTATTTTGAAGTTTAACTGTGTATTGGTGACCAATCAGTTATTATGTGATGATACGTGCAAGTGTATTTAACGGAACGAATTTATCGACGAAAAGCAAAGGAAAACGAGCAAAATTCGAAAATAGACTGAAAATAGAAAAATAGAAAAAAATAAAGTCGCGGCGAACGGGAATTTACCGTAATGTGGTAGGGACACGAAGTACGATTGATAACTAATTTTTAAATTTCCTAATTTCCCTAGTGTGCAATTAAATTATATTTTTACGATATTTAATTATTTAATTAAATAATAATAGTAAATAACGGGGTCGGGAAATGCGGTAGTGATCACGCTCTCCTCTGGGTGGTAGTGATCACACCGCTCTATTTCTTCTTCTTACTAGTCGAGGGCCCATCCAATACAATTCCCTGAATGGGTTAGCAGGTGACTCCCTCCTGACTCACTACTTCCTCGACTATTCTAATAATTGTGGAAGAATTTGGGCGTTTCAGGGCAATGAAAACTATTGAATGTTTGATTAACAAGTCTGATTTCAGCCAAGTCTCCGTTGTCAGGAGAGCGCAATCTCTTCAAGCAACAGCATGTTGCTGCAGCAGCCGCAATGCGAACTCGTGGCAAGAGGCAGACTCATGAGGCTAAAGCCTACTACGATAAGGTATGTATATTATAAATATCTTTACTAGATTAGAGATTGATCAGTACTCCTTTTTCAGCTTGCGGATTCTCAGAAGCAACAGGACAGCACTCGTGAACATTTCTTCCAAGCATCGCTGACTTCTCAATCACCTGCCCCACCCGTGAGTCAGACAATGAGATGGTACGAAAAATAGAAATCCCTTTAAATTTAATCAATGTGGTATTGTAATTCATAGCATTATTTAACATTTTATAAAGCTCATAAATTGATAATTTCATAAATAAATTCATAAATAGAGCGTGCGTTTCATTATGTCTTTTGAAATCTATCCTTCTGAAGCACGATAAGAAGATACTCGTTTATCTAGGACTTCCAAGTTACCAGGAACAATTTTGTGATCTTTAATTCATTTTGTTTAATTCAGTGCTCTGGACACGAGTTCACTCTCCACGAACTCCACGAGGGCTAATCGGACGTGATTCATTCAACGTACCTTTGGAACCGATTTCATACAATATTCTTATTGTTCTACACTAATTGTTTTCTATTGATCTTGTTCCCTTCTTGATTTGCGTTAACTATAAAGGCATTGAAGTGTTTATGATATTGAGATAGTATCATGGAATCTGGTTTTATTCCGGATGAAATATTTGAATTGGAATTTTAATTGTGTTTTGGTGAGAATTTACGTTATTCAAAATATATTATTGCAGGTATGTCGACCGGTGGCTCGATTTTTCTAAAGGAAGAACCGAAGGAAGAGCCTTTGGACGACTTCCAATTGATGGTTCCAAAGAACGAGGTTCATATTTATTCTCGAGATATGGTAGAAAAGCGTTGGCTGCATTGGCTTACATACAGGTAGATTGTTGAATTGTATTGAGGTCTACTTTAGTAGAATAAATTCGGTTCGCCAAATTATGCAAATATTTAGAATATTAATTTCTTACGAAATCCGCATAACTCAATTTAAATTGTCTAGTAATCGCTATCCTGAGCTACGGAAATTGGACTGTGTTCTAATCAGGACTAGAATATATCTGCTCTATTTCTTAAGGTACTTAAGCAAGAACCACTTGAGATGGAGTTTAAAGAAGAACCGATCGACGACCCTCTATCAGATCAGGTAAAGATTTACTCGAAATTCAAGTTGGAAAATATTCTTTGAGGCATTCGGTATTGACTTCATTGGAGATGATATTAAAGAGGAGTATATTCTGAATGATGACTTGGTTAGTTGTTCTAATAAATTTAAGCAATCGAAAGTCCTTTTTTCTCTAATATCTTTAAAATCAGATGGAACCGAAAGAAGAACTTATCGATGCACCCTTGTCGGTAATTGATGATGTATGTATTTTTATTATATGTTATAATACGAAGGGTTATTTCAGAAATTAGGACTGATTTTTATGGATGAATTCAAGGACGAGCCGATTTTGAATGAAGATAATGTTTGTTATTTGTTTATTTTTATTATTTATATGTATTGTAATGAGAACATTCAGGGTAACGATGTCGGAGGTCTGGATCCAATTTATGATGTGATCGACAAAGGAGCAGAGAATGGAGAAAGCGTCGATAATCCCGCTAATATTCCGAATGTTTGAAATTTCCATCATGTATTTGTACATTCGCAATGTTCAAATTCATCTATGTATATAATCATAAATATACCTTCACAGGATCCTTCTGAGAATAAACAACGAAAGAAAAGGAAAAGATCGTCTAGAATTGATTCCGGAAGAGTCTGGAGGGGAATCAGATGGGAAAATCGTACCAAATTTGAAGAAATTGAGAACTGAACCCGTGGAGAAGACGGAAAAAGTATGTGCTCAAGTAGTTAATACGTATATATGAAAGAATCCTCGTAAATAATATCAACATATTTCCATAAAATTTTTTTATAATTGATTCGGTCTCTGATTTAAATAAAAAAATTTCAGATTTCTTCGATATTGCCATCTTATCGAGAACCCTATAAATCGAAAGATAAAGATTCTGAGAAGAATGAACTGAAATTTCCCGAGTGCGAAGTTAGTTGCTCCCAAATTCAAAAATATCGCCTAAAATTAATTTGTTTTGACGAAGTTATGTTAATTTTAACACGAAAATTTACCCTTTTCATAAATTGCAGTACCGCTCACGATCTGTTAATGCATTTTGCTTGCATCTTAAACGTAATCACTTAACCACGCCTATTTTGGTGAGCATACCAACGAATATTTTTCCGATTATGAACAGTAGCCTAAGACTGGCAAAGTTTCTCTACAGGCCGGATGTCTCCTTCGTTGTGATTGTCGCCATGAATCATACTCTAAAAAGCATAGTAACCAGGTATACGTTACTTTATCATTTCATGCTAGCATGATTTATGTGTGAACTTTTCGGAATGGAAATTTTCCCATTTTCAGTGCAATATTTCGAACTTCACAGTAATTCGCAGATGAGAAAGATCAATTCGCAGATTGACCGATTCGCAGATTCGCAGATTTAATAACAATAATTTTTATTATTAATGTTGTATCAGATGCATCCAAAGACGCCCTGTGGATATATTGGTCATCTCGCGAATCATCACAAAACGACATTGAAGGCGGTTTGTTGCTTGCAACCACAATTTACATGTGACTTTGTCATTATTAGAGCGGAATCTACCTTATCTGTGCGTGTGGTCTCAATTACACAATTAAAGATGACTTTATGAAGCACGACAAAAAGGTATTTTTAACATTATGATACGATAATGTTATGTTCTTTTCAGAATACCCTGGATATGTAAATATATTTTAGTGCACTGGACACGAATTCTCTCTTCACAGGCTGAATAAGATTACTACTCCTCAGTGTATCCTATGTCAGGTGAGCTGTGAAATAGTGTAATAGTGCCTCGTTGTTATCGGTCATTCCTTTATGTGGATGCAGAAATACGGTGTTTTGAGGTATCAATTTCTGAATTTGAACAATGGTATCATACAGAAGTATCCTAAGACGCCCTAAGGATATATAAAGCATCTCATGGATGGATCATCATAAAACGACTCTGATCGCGGTTTGTCTATGGTGATAGTTGCTGAGTAAGGACAATTAATGTTCGGTGTGGAATCTATCTTCACTGTTCGTGTGGATACAGATTGAACAAGCACAATGATCGAAAGAAGCACGATAAGAAGGTACTCGTTTCTATTTTGCGAACCATGTTATGAAGAAACAATGTTATGTTCTAGTAAAGATTCCACTTAATTCAGTGCTCTGGACACGAGTTCACTCTCCACAACCTCAACGAGGGCTAATCGGACGTGATTCATTGAACGTACCTTTGGAACCAATTTCCTTCAATATTCTTATTGTTCTTCCCTAATTGTTTTCTACTGATCTTGTTCTCTTCTTGATTTGTGTTAACTATAAAGACATTGAAGTGCTTATGTTATTGAGGAAGTATCATGGAATCCGGTTTTATTCCGGATAAAATATTTGAATTGATATTTGAATTGTGTAATGTTTTGGTGAGAATCTGCGTTATTCAAAATATATTATTGAAGTTATGTCGACCGGTGGCTCGATTTTTCCAAAGGAAGAACCGAAGGAAGAGCCTTTGGACGACTTCCAATCGATGGTTCCAAACAATGAGGTTCAAATTTATTCTTGAGCGATGGTAGAAAACCGTTGTTGCATTTGCTTACATCCAGGTAGAATATTGAATTGCATTGAGGTCTACTTTAGTCGATTAAATTCGGTTCGCCAAATCATGCAAATATTTAAAATATTAATTTCTTAGGAAATTCGCTTTTCTTACGAAATGCCAATTTAAATTTTCTAGTAATCGCTATTCTGAGCTACCGAAATTGGACTATGTTCTTATCAGGACTAGAACATATCTGCTCTATTCCTTAAGGTACTGAAGGAAGAACCACTTGAGATGGAGTTAAAAGAAGAACCGATTGACGAACCTCTATCAGATCAGATAAATATTTACTCGAAATACAAATTAGAAAATATTCTTTCAGGCATTCGGTCTTGACTTCATTGGAGATGATATTAAAAAGGAGGATATTCTGTATGATGAGTTGGTTAGTTGTTATAATACATTTAAGCAATCGAAAGTCCGGTTCGCTTTTTTTCTCTAATATATTGCATATCAGATTGAACCGAAAGAAGAACTTATCGATGCACACTTGTCGGTAATTGATAATGTATGTATTTTTATTATATGTTATAATACGAAGGGTTATTTTAGAAATTCGGACTGATTTTTATGGATGAATTCAAGGACGAGCCGATTTGGAATGAAGATAATGTTTGTTTATTTTTATTATTTAAATGTATTGTAATGGGAACATTCAGGGTAACGATGTCGGAGATCTGGATCCAGTGAGTGATATGATCGACAATGGAGTAGAGAATGGAGAACGGGTCGATAATCCTGCTAATATTCCGAATATTTGTTCTTTCTATTATATATTTGTTAATTCAAAGCCTCTAAATCCATAGCACTAATCATAGATTCACAGGACTCATCCGTGACTGTTGGAGTCAAGAAAATAAGAAGATCATCTAGAATCGTTCCCTGTAAAGTAAAGTATGCCGAGTCTGGAGAGGAATCAGATGAAGAAGTGGAACCAATTGCGAAGAAAAGAAGGTCTGAGTTAGTCAAGATGAATGAACAGGTAGGAACTTAGTATTCTTTATTCGACACGATTCTTAGGTTCATGAATAATTAAATTTCCAAATGTCCTTTCTTATTAAATTTCAGGTTGTTCCCCAGACGAGAAAACCAATATCACATTCAAAATCTACGAGGAAGGACAACAAGAACTCAGATGATAATGAAACGGAAAAGAATGAAATAAAATGTCCCAAGTGTGAAGTATGATCTTCTCAATTTATATTAAAATATTTTAATAAATCTTAAATATTAACAAGTTACAGTATCGCACAAGATCAGCGAGTGCGTGGGAATTTCATATCAGACACGTCCACTCTACCACTCCCACACTGGTGAGAGGTTCCTGGCCATTTTATCCAGAAGAATCCGTTATCAGCTGATTTTCAAATTTACTTTTCTACAGGCGGGATGTCTCCTTCGTTGTGATTGCGGACATGAATCTTATTCGAAGAAGCACAGTAATAAGGTAATTGTGAAATGGCAATTTGATGCTGTGACAACTTTGCTGCCAACATTTGCTTACCTTTAGTGCGAAATCTCGAATTTCACCGTCATTCACAAAGGAGACGAAACGGTTAGTGTTAAAATTCGAATAGTTAACTTCTATTCTGACTATTTTGAGAAAGAAATATAAATAAATATAGATCATTCAGGATAATGATGTCGGAGATCTGGATCCAATGGGTGATATGATCGACAATGGAGTAGAGAATGGAGAAAGCGTCGATAATCCCGCTTGTATTCAGAATGTTTGTAATTCAATTATTTATTCGCAGATTCACAATCTTGCAATTCGTCCCTCTAATCGAAAATTTATCTTCACAGGATTCTTCCGAGACTGTTAAAGTTAAGAAAAGAAGAAGATCAAGTAGAATCGCTTCTGGAAATGTGAAATACACGAAGTCTGGAGAGGAATCGGACGGAGAATTGGGATCAACTATGAAGAAAGGAAGATTTGAGTTAGACCAGATGAACGGAAAGGTTGAAATTTATATTAGGTTGAATAGAAAGTCTTTATCCACTTTTTATTTCCCTTCTTCTGACAATAAAGCACAAGGGCAAAATCAAACATATGCACCATTGTTATCTACGACAAATCTCCAACGTTCAGGCAACTTATGGATTCCCTCCTTATAGAACCCATCTCGGCGCGAATTAAAATATTGCTTGAGTGCGGCCTCGATCGCCCCACGGGAAATGAAGGATCTCTGCTCGAGATGACGGGTCAGATCCGAGAACAACCAATAACCCGAAGGGGCCAAGTCAGGAGAATACGGTGTATGAGGGAGAACCATCCAGCCTTATTTGGACAGCTCCTGCTTGACCTGCCGTGCAACATGGGGTCGGGCGTTATCGTGTTGATAGTACACTTTCTTGCCGTTCAGGGCAGATTGTGCGAATTTCTTCTTGAGATTCCGTAGTTGTTTAGTGTAGACATATTCAGTAATTATCCGCTTCTCGGGTAGGAGCTCCCAGTAAATCGGGCCATCCACCCCCCACCAGGCAGAGAGCAAGATTTTCATAGGGTGAAGGCCAGGCTTTGCGACGTCCTGTGGGGTCTCATTGACATCCACCCACTGTGCCCTCCTATGGTGATTCTCATAGCAGACCCACTTCTCGACCCCTGTTATGAGACGGTCCAACCATCGATCTCCAGCGTGAAGAGTGAGTAGAGAAAGGGAATCGTCGACACGGTGGTCAAACTGGTCTTGGGTCAATTTGTGGGGTATGAAACGGCCTAGCTTCTTCTTCTTGCCAATGGAGACCAATCATTTTACGATGGTGCTTTGCGATACCCCAAGTGTGGCTGCCATGTCGCGGGTATTTGGGAAGGATCCAATTCCACTACGATCCGTAGCGCATCCAAATCCAGCTCGGGTGGCCTCCCAGACCGGTCATGATCATCCATGGAAAAGTCCCCCTTCTCGAAGAGTTGGTACCAATTGCGCATGGTCTGGTAGTGAGTGGCATATGAATCGTACACTTCAGCCAACTGACGTTCCTATTCCTTCATTGTAGTGTGAGAGAGAAATACGAATAACAGAACGTTGCGGATGTGCAAGGCCGTGGGAACAAACATCGTGGTCTTACTAGTGGCAGAATGAAAGGCGTGGAATGGGGAGTTGTTGACCACATAGTCCCTTTGTCATGTGTTATTGACTAGAGGCGAGGGAACACCAAAGGTATCCTGCACTGAGCAGTGATCGAGCAAAACAGTGGATAAAGACTTTCTGTTCAACCTAATACTTTCTTCGATGCGCTCCTTATGTTCGTGAACTTTCTATATAATTTTCCTTGTTTCATTTCTTGTCGATCTTCAGGCTATTCGTCAGAAAAGAAAAACAACATCTAATCAAACATCTCGTTCGGATATTGTGTTGAAGGATAACGTGAACTCGAAAAAATATGAAACAGAAAAGAATGAACTGAAATGCCCCGAGTGCGAAGTAAGTTTATCTCCTTTTCGATCATATAAAAATGTCCTTGAAAATTAATTACAGTATCGCACAAGATCAGCGAGTGCGTGGGAGTTTCATATCATACACGTCCACTCTACCACTCCCACACTGGTGAGAGGTTCCCATTGTATCGAGAAGAATCCGTTGTCAGCTGATTTTCAAATTTACCTTTCTACAGGCGGGATGTCTCCTTCGTTGTGATTGCGGACATGAATCTTATTCGAAGAAGCACAGTAATAAGGTAATTGTGAAATGGCAATTTGATGCTGTGACAACTTTGCTGCCAACATTTGATTACCTTTAGTGCGAAATCTCAAACTTCACCGTCATTCACAAAGGAGACGAAAGTGTTAGTGTTAAAATTCGAGTAGTTAACTTCTATTCCGACTATTTTGAGAAAGGATTTCTACTACTTTCAGTAATTGGAAAAATATACATAACAGAAGTCAAATTCGGTAAATATATTATTTGAATATATTTCAGGTGATTCCTCAGTGTGTGTTGTGTGAGGTGAGCTTTCTTCAATTTACTCTTTCTCTTACATAGTTATGAACTATAGTTAATTTCATGTCAGATTCATCCCAAGACTGCCTATGGATATACTCTGCATCTCTCAAGAAAACACAAAACGACGCTGTTATCGGTTGGTTTGAGAAGTTAAACATGGCAAACTCAATTGTCATCAGAACGGAATTTATCTTCTCTGTTCGTGTAGAATAAGATACAACTCTGATCATGATCAGAAAAAACACGACAAGAAGGTACTTTTTAGCATTGAATATTGTTGTGTTATAATATCCATATTCCGGTTATCTCAATATAATTCAGTGCACTTGACACGATTTCGCTCTTCACAGACTGGATGAGGTGATTACTCCTCAGTGCGTCCTGTGCAAGGTGAATTGAGTACGGATAATTGATGAGAGATGGAGTATCCCCATTTGGAATGTTGATTTATACGATTGCAACAGGAGATATTCAGAATATTTTATTATGTTTTCCTCTTCTTCGCAATTATAAATATAATAAATTTTATTTCAGATTCATCCCAAGACTCCTCGTGGATATACTGAGCACCTGAAGATTCATCATAAAACGACACTTCTGGCGGTCCGTTAGGTTTATCCACGATTTATAAGCAATTAATTTTGCATCAGAATGGAGTCTACCTTACTTGTTCGTGCGGTATGAGATTCAACTCTGGAAATGATCAAAAGAAACACGACAAGAAGGTACGTTTTCTTCCCTTAACCGTCTAAACTGAATGACTAGCACATTCAGTTTACTATCCTAAATAGCCCCGGTGTATCTGAAAATTTAGTGCACTGGGCAGGAATTCACTCTTCACAAACTCGACGAGGACTGATCAGATGTGATATTCAATAAATCAAAGAAATTCTGGATCCGATTTCATTCAATTTTTAACGTTAATTTCTAATTGTTTTTCTACTGATCATGTTCATTTCTTGATTTCTGTTAACAATGGATAAATTGATGTTGTTGTGCGATTTCCGAAGAGTCGCTTAATCTGGTTTAATTCCGGATCAAATATTTGGAATTATTAATAGTTGAGAAGTTCTATTCGCTAGCAAGTACTACAGATATGTCGACATGTGAATCGATTTATCTTAAGGAGGAGCCGAAAGAAGAACCACTGGACGATTACCCATCGATGCCCCTTGAGAATGAGGTTCTCCGTTTTATTATAGAGAGATTCCGGAAAAGATGAACGAGATTTCAACCAGCTAGAATATTGAATTGCAGTGAAAAGGACTTGGGAAATTTACGAGTACGCACAACAACTTGTAATTAGTTTGACTTTTGATTTCTAGTGATAATGCTCATATTATTCTAGCTACTATGGGCGAGGTGATATTTAAATGCAATAATAACAGAACTCGAATAAATTAGCTCTATTTATAAAGGAGCCCAAGGAAGAACCACTTGAGATGGAGCCAAAAGAAGAACCGATCGACGTCCCTCTATCGGACGGAAATCAAGTGAGTATTTACAGCGAGTTATATTTCGAAAAATTTCCTTTCAGCTAATTGTTTTGGATTTCATTGGAGAGGAAATTAAGGAGGAGGGAATTGTGAATGATGAATTGGCTAGTTATCCTAATAAAAAAAAAGAAAATCCGACTTTCTCTGATTCTTTTTTATTCTTTATTCTCTAACTTCTCGAATTTGAGATGGAACCAAAGGAAGAGCTAGTAGATACACCTTTCTCGGTTGAGGATATACATTTTTTAAGAAATCTAAATTTAAGATTGATGGGCTTTTTCAGCAATCTGGCCAAGATTTCACAGACGAATTCAAGGTCGAACCGATTCTGAATGAAGACATGGTTTGTTTTTGAATTTAAGAGTATTGATTTTTTAATTTCCTAATTGAAATAAGGTTTTGGAACTTGGTAATTAAGATTTTATCGATAAGATTTCATTTTCTTACAGAGTATATCACATTATTAATCGATATGTAAATGATATTCTCTCAGGTGCCTTCCGAGACTATAGAAAATGATATAAGAAGAAGATCGGCGATGAATGTCTCCAGATGTGTGAAATATGCTGCTGATGTGGAGGAATCAGATGGAGAGGATGAACCCTTTTTGAAGAAAATGAGATCGGATTCAGTCGAGAGAAAAACCAAGGTTCCCCATTTTCACTCTTGCTTACCCAGTTCTTTCAGGTTGTTCCTCTGAAGAAAAAATCATCATTCCAATCGGTTTCTCTATCTAAATCTACGAAGAAGGACAAAGGATGTTTCAGTTCAAGTGATGTGGAGAAGAATGAGCTGAAGTGCCCCGAGTCGGTTCTTATTTTTTTTCTATCCGCAACTTCCTATCCGCTTGTATTTAAAAAAAATCATTCCATTTATAAAATTACAGTATCGTTCAAGATCGGCGAACGCATGGTTTAAACATCTGCAACGTAATCACTCTACCACGCCTACATTGGTGAGCATTCACATGGATATTGTTCCGTGTATCAACTCAATCATCGTGCAAGGTTCGCAATGTTTCTCTACAGACCGGATGTCTCCTTCGCTGTGATTGTGGATATGAATCTTATTCGTATTCGCATAGTTACGAGGTTCACTTTGTGTTATTGGGCGATGCTAGCACGGTTTACTTTGGTAGTTTTCCGAATGTGATGTGACTCATTTTCAGTGTGAAATTTCGAATTTCACAATCATTTGTAAGGGAAACGGAACAATTCGGAGAATTCAGATGACTCCTCAGTGTGTACTGTGCAAGTTGAGATCGAAAGCCAGACACTCACGTTATTTATTTACAATTTCATCATTATGAATATTATATATTTTATGGCAGAGTCATCCCAAGTCTTGTGATGGATATACTCAGCATCTCCACAAAAAAAAACACCACAAAACGACACTGTTGAGGGTTGGTCAGATCTGAAAATTCTGAGTAACCAATTCCATTCCAGAATCGAATCTACCTTAAGTGTGCGTGTGGAACCAGGTACAACAGTGAGAGTGATCACAAGAAACACGAAAATAAGGTATTTTTTAGTCCCGATTTTCCATATTCTGATCAGCATATTCCGGTTACATAAACATAATTCAGTGCACTGGATACGAATTCGCTCTTCACAAACTGGATGATGTGGCTACTCCTCAGTGTGTCCTGTGCGAGGTGAGCTGACTACATAAGAAATTTTGTTGAGTTAGCAGCATTCGCCCTGTCGATAGATCAGTTAAATGCGAGTGTTTTCTGTTTTCTCTTTTGTTTTCTCTCTGTCTCTGTGCTGTGCTTATTCCCCTGTGAATGCCGCGAATGCCGTATAGTCATAGTTGTTTTGAAGAATTGTTCCATTTTTACACTCTCTCAATATCTCATTTATCATTGAATGATAGAGAACGTAGTGAAATTAGGTATTTTTAAATATCTTATTATGTTTCAGATGTTTCAGATATCTTATTATGTTTCAGATGGTGTTCTCCCCGATATGCTCTACCATTCGAGAGCTCACCTTGCTCCATTCCTTTCTGATCTACTCAATCACCTAGTGTCTGGAGATCAAGTTCCTGAAGATATGGTCCAAGCTGTCGTCTCACTTCTACACAAGAAAGGGGACCCTTCCCTCATCAATAACTTTCGACCTATCTCGCTACTCACCGTCACTCTCAAGACATGTACGCGCGTGATTTTGAAAAGAATCGAAAGGACGCTAGGAGAAACAGAGTCTCCCACCCAGACTGGTTTCCGCAGAGGACATAGCACTCTCGATAACCTTCACACCGTCAAACAGATTGTTGAACGAACACATGAGTTCGGTATTCCCTTGTACCTCGGTTTTGTCGACTTTTGCAAGGCGTTCGATTGTGTTGAGTGGAGTGCAGTCTGGCAAGCTCTCTGGACCTTCGGAGTACACCCCACACTGATCCATCTTCTGAGACGTTTGTACGAGTCATCCACCACAAGAATTCGAGTCAACGAGGAGTTCGTCGAAGTGAATGTGAGAAGAGGCGTCCGCCAAGGAGATACTCTCTCCCCCAGCCTATTCAATGCCGTTTTGAGACAAGCAATGAACGACATAGACTGGGAGCAAGATGGACTGAGGATCGATGGAAGAAATTTAATCCACCTCGAATACGCTGACGACGTGGTTCTCGTTGCCAAGACACGCCCCGAACTTGAAAGAATGTTGCGGAAACTGATGGATTCATGTGCTCGTGTCGGATTGGAAGTTAACTCAGGGAAGACAGTGCTCCTTACATCATGTACAACAACCCGAGCCCCAATCATCATCAATAATCAAGTGTTCAATTTCGCCGATTCTGCAACCTATCTTGGAGGAAGAATCACCCTCCCCCTCGATCACCTGGCTGAAGTTGAACATAGGATTCGCTTGGGATGGTTCGCCTGGAGTAAATTGTCCCACCTCCTTTCCACAAGGTTGCTTCCTATGAAGACTAGACGACGACTATTTGAGAGCTGCGTCTCTTCTACAGTACTCTATGGGAGCGAGCTTTGGGCACTGCGAGCAAGTGAGAAGGAGAGACTTAGTGTGACGCAGCGTAAGATGGAGCGGAAAATGCTTGGAATCAGCTTACGAGATCGATGGAGGAACGAGAACATCCGCAAAGCGACCAACCTGCGCGACTGGAATGAAGAAGCGCTCAGAAGGAAGACTAAGTGGGCTCGGAAGCTGGGACGCATGGGATTTGACCAGTGGAGCCGCGCATCTACAGACTGGGTCCCTTACAACAAGACCCGCCCCCAAGGACAACCTAGAGCGCGATGGAAAGATGACCTAAGAAGATCCCTTGGCGCGAACTGGTGGCATGCAACTGCTGAAGAATAGACCTATTCCTCATCTGGTGTTAATCGCCTGACGTGATAAACTTGATTGATTGATTGATTGATTATGTTTCAGAAGTATCCGAACACTCCTTGTGGATATACTAATCATCTCTCGCTAAATTAAAAAACGACGCTATTTAAGGTTGGTCGAACATCCTGAGGCGTGTAATATATTTATAATCAGAGTGGAGTCTACCTTCTCCGTTCATGCGGAACTAGATTTAACTCTAATCACGATCAAAAGAAGCATGACGAGAAGGTGAGTTTTCCTTGGTTTGTCCAATATACAACGCTTTTATGTACTTATAATAATATTTCACTGTGATCTTTAATTCAGTGCTCTGGACGCGAGTTCACTCTTCACAAACTCAATCAGGATTGATCGGAAGTGATTAATTCAAAGCATCTTTGGAACCAATTTCGTTAAATATACTTATTTTTCCTCTCTCATTCATCCTGTCTATCCTTTTGTGATCTTGATGTCTGCTTACGATAAAGAAATTTGAAGTTCTTGCGTGATCACTTACTATGGTTTAATTCCGGATTAATTATCTTGAATTTTTGTAAATCACTCGGTGAACATTTCTATCTGCTAAGCACTATTAAAGCTATGTCGGCCAGTGATCAAGCTACTCTACAGAAAGAACCGAAAGAAGAGCCATTCGACGATTTTCCATCGATGCACCCTGCCAATGAGGTTGATTAATTTTTTTATTCAAAAAACAACCGACTATAGTTACAACATATATTTTAGTGGTATTTTTCTAGGTAAATGTAGTGCATTTTATGATGGGGAATTTATCTGGGCAATATAATTGAACTGCGTTCCTATCAGATCTCGGGTATATCTTCTGCAATGTTGAAGAGTCACTCGTACTTTTCCATCCATATTCATTGAAAAACGAGGTATTTTACTCTTTTTTATTAAGTGAAGGTGAATACTGGCAGAAGGCATCGGAAATTTTTCAAATGTTTCATAAATAAAGTTAATTTTAGCCTGACGATAATGTCATCAAAGAGGAAGAGATGTCTGACCATGGAGAGGTTGGTGAAGTGTATTTTACAGCAAATTATCTTTCAGTTTCAGGCCCCTTTCTCTTTGGATGCAGCCGATTTTGAAATCGACGTTCCCATTCACTCATCGGATGATATCTCTACCGTAAGTACTAATTACATGGTATATTGGGAGACATTGATTATTTTTTCATGTTGTATCTTGATATATCTTGCCCGCTTAACTTTTTCTACGTAAGGAACAAATATTTCATTCAATAGGAAATAAAAGAAGACTGAAGACCTTTCAAATTCAAAAGTTTAGACTATTACTGTCTTTAAATATCTTTGATCGATAAAAAAATATTTGTAATATAGCGCTAGGTGTATCAGGCGGAATTGCGAAGTATGGAGATGAGAAACAAAGAGAAATGATGGATTTAATAAGTGTTGATTGTGAAAAAACAATTGAGCAACTGGAAGCGAGTGGACCCCATCGAAAGCTTTTTTGGTTCCTTTGATTTCAAAAGTAATTTTATATCACTAAGATAAGGAAGACGCAAGTGCCCACATGGATGCATACAAAGTTTGTGGTTTGTCGTATTCTTTTTAAATTTCAAGGACGAGCCGATTCTTTGTCATGGTTTGTGGTTTTGTAAATAATTTCGTCTCAATTTTTTCTACTTAATAAGTTATTTTTTTCAGACTCATGATGTTGGATATTTGAATTCAATGAGGGCTGATGTTATCGAAGACGTTGGGGAGAAAGATACAACGAATAATGCCATTTATATTTCCAAGGTTATTGGCTTTCAGTTCCTGCGGTGTCAGGTGTTGTGCAAATTCGCACGCTACAATTACAACAACTCAAATAGTCAATATTTTTCTCAGGACTCTTCTGAGACTGGACAAGTGAAAAATATTAGAAGACAATCTTCGAGGAATGTCACCAGACCTTTGAAGTACACTGGTTCTATGAAGGAATCGGATGAGGAAGACGATCCATCTGTGGAGAAAAGGAAATCGGAATCAATGGAGAATATGGACAAGGTTGGCATTTGTTATTTATTCTCACTCTCCACGAGGAGATGTTTTAACGATGACTTCTCACAATGATTACCCTATGTGTTTTGTTGTAGTTATTCTCACTCCTCCTGTTTGTTTCCCATATTCTGAAATGTTTTCGATGCCAATTATTGCCTTCTGATTATTCATACACATTTTTGTAGGACTCTTTCGATAACGAAGGTTTTGGTGGCGATCAAATGGAGTATATGAACGATCCAATGCTGAATGAGGATATGGTTTGTCATTGTTTGGACAATTTATGGGGGGCGGACAAAAGAGCAACGGATCACCGTTCGCTGGAGATTCGAAGTAGGAACTTGGGAGTTGCTGCATTGTTACTAGTATGCGCTCCACTATACCATTCTGTTTAGTTCCTCTATCTAGGTGATAGTGAGTTTCACTCCCCACCTATGTATAGGGGTTCATGGTCTAAAATTGCGAATTTTGGTGGAAATTCAGGGTTAGATAAACTACAAATACCGTAAGCATCCAATATTACAGTGCCCCAGTAACCACTGTAACCGAGTATCATGGGTATCGATTGGTTACATCAATTGGAGTTTATCTAACTATGAATTTCCACCCAAATTCGCAATTTCAGACCATGACCCCCTATACATAGGTGGGGAGTGAAACTCATGATCGCCTAGGTAGATGATCTAAACATAATGTTTTTGTGTAGCACATGCTAGTATAATGCAACAACTCCCAAGTTCCTACTTCGACTCTCCAGCGAACAGTGATCCGTTGCTCTTTTGTCCGTTGCCCTTTTGTCCGCCCCCCAAATTTGTATGTAAATGTTCTTTCAGGACAATCAGGTTGGATTCCAAGATTCTCTTTCTTATTATCAATTCGAGAACAGTGATGGGGTTAAAGAGGCTCTCGACAATACCGTCAATATTCCGAAGGTTCGTCTACAAAACTATTTTTTGTTTACGCAGTAATATATTTTTAATATCTTCCTCTAACACGGAATGACCGCGTGGGTAGGTTGGAGTTTTTGAACGAGACCTAGCGGGATCGATAGAGGATCAAATTCTAAGAACTAGCGACCTTCGGTCGCTACGTTACGGGGGGTTGTGTTTTAAGGATAAAAGATGGACGCTACTGTTGAGAGCCTGCTTAAAACGTTGTAAAAGGCTCGTGAGGCCTCGGGCAATTCGAAAAAAGATGGGATGGGGCTTCCCCCCATCCCAACTTTTTGGAATCACCCTCGGCCTCACGAGCCGTTCACAACGCTTACGCTGCGCGGGATGAGAGCAGGTTGTGATGATTTTACAACAGTGAGAGAGTATACGGTAGGGTGCCTTGAGACAATGTTGCGTGGCGTGGTGAGGGTACGGTAGGGTGCACTGAGATTTTACGCTATTTCCTTGAAACATACGGTAGCGCGCATTTAATTTTTCTGCGATATAGTAAATCACACCATGGTGTGTGGTCTGGTATACGGTAGAGTACATTTAAGTTTTCTATGATTTAGTAAATCACACCATGGTGTGTGGTGTGGTATAGGGTAGCGTGTATTTAAGTTTTCTGCGATTTAGTAAATCACACCATGATGTGTGGTGTAGTATACGGTAGCGTGCATTTACCTTTTCTGCGATTTAGTACATCACACCATGGTGTGTGGTGTGGTATACGGTAGCGTGCATTTAAGCGTTCTACGATTTAGTAAGTCACACCATGGAGTGTGGTGTGGCGGGTTACGGTAGCGTGCATTTTACTTTTCTGCGATTTCGGAAAATGCATAATGGTGTAAGGCACTCTTTTGGTATACGGTAGTGTGACAGACACACAGACGGACGGACTGACGGACGAACGGACAGAGAGACGTTACGAAATTATAGTCAATATGAACTTCTGCGTTTTTCATATCTGCTTAACGCCACGGTGGATGTCTATGCTCATAGTGGAGAGAGGTGTAAAACCGTTCATTTCTCAAGCTATGTTTAGAAATTCCACTACTGCCCAGACGTCCACAGATGCGTTTAGCAGATATGAAAAACGTAAAAGCTCTTAGAATTTGATCCTATATCGATCCCGCTAGGTCTCGTTCAAAAACTCCATCCTACCCTCGCGGTCATTCCTTGTAAGGACTCATCCGCGACGGTGGAAGTGAGAAATAGAAGAAGATCTACGAGAAATATCTCTAAATCGGTGAAATATGCTGACTCAATGGAGGAATCAGATAAGGATGACGAACCAACTCTGAAGAAAGTGAAATCTGAAGCGACTGAGGTGGGAGACAAGGTTTAACTTTTTCTCATAACAATTATTCTACAAGTTAAATTTGTCATTGCATTGTAATGATAGTGTTACAAATTCAGATTGGTCCGAAGAAGAGAAGATCATCCGCCAAAGGAAATTCCCAATCGAAAACAGTGCAAATGTCATCCAAAGATACCAATTCGGACAAGAATGACCTGGAGTGTCCCGAGTGCAACGTCAGTTCTTAATTGTCATTAATAACAGGAAATCACAGAAAGTTTTATATGTTAGCCAACTTGCAGTTCCGCTCGAAATCTGTAAGTACGTGGCAGACTCATCTCAGGATAAACCACTCTACAAATCCCTATCTTGTAAGGGTTTCCTGAGAATTTCCCTACTATTATATCACATGTATCATGAGTCAGTCGAGGAAAAAACCATACCCCGGTAACAATTCCCGACTTTTATTTTTTGTTTCGCTTCATATTGTGGTGGTAGCATACACTAGATACAACTTACCGAAAAATCTAGGTCATAGGTCCCAGATCCGGCTTTTAGTTAATTCCCGGTTTTAAAGCCGGCACTACCGTAACTTAGCTCCAAGTTGTGCTACAGACGTGACGTTAGGGTCAAAATACGCGGAAAAATGAGTTGAACAACTTTTCTGTTAAGTGTGAAGCTGTGGCAAGTTCAAATACTATTAACGAAAAACTGTATTTCCAAGTATAAATAAAATCATAGCGTCTCGGTAAGGAGCAAACCCAGTGAATTTTATTGCAGATTATGGAAGCTTGACTTCATATGCATATAGGAAAAATAGTAATAATTTTGATGATCACAGAGACAGGAAAAACTGAGAAAACCAGTAAATTGTTCTTTCAAAAAAAATATGAAAATTCTGAACAACGAAATGTTGAAGTTGAGAACAGTCTTGAAAATTAGGACAAATTCAACATTTTTCATATATTATGTTCCGGAAATGATTTTTAGTGATCGAAAAATGCGGGGATTCTTTGAAATTTACTCAAAATATCATTATGCAGCATTTCGACAGCCTCTATTTTGCTAGTTCGGGCATATGTATAAAGGGCATGGAAACGACTGGACGGCCAATAATGGTATTATGTATTCATCTCAGTCACTACTATTAATTACACGTCTAGTTCAATTCCAGAGCTGTGTATTTCCTGAGCAGGATGATCACGAATTTTGCAAATTTGGATGGTTGAAAATCGATTTTTTTGAAGTGAGAAAATATAGTGCTCTTACAATGTCATCTAGCTTCTTTGATCGAGAAATGCTAGAAAATGACTGATCTGATCGATTGAAATGATAAATCTGCGAGATGAGAATTTTTCAAAATTTGACATCTCATGTTTTCGACCTTCGGAGCAAAATTGCGAAAAAAAGTCCCCCCTAAAATTGCCGATTACTATTTTTCCTATATGCATATGAAGTCAAGCTTCCATAATCTGCAATAAAATTCACTGGGTTTGTTCCTTACCGAGACGCTATGATTTTATTTATACATGGAAATACAGTTTTTCGTTAATATTAGTTGAACTTGCAGTCCCACAGCTTCACACTTAACAGAAAAGTTGTTCAACTCATTTTTCCACGTATTTTGAGCCCAATGCCACGTCTTGAGCCCAATGCCGTGTAGCACAACTTGGAGCTAAATTAGGGTAGAGCCGGCTTTAAAACCGGGAAATTCCTAAAAGCCGGATCTGGGATCTATGACCTAGATTTTTCGGGAAGTTGTATCTAGTGTATGCTACCACTACAAAATGAAGCCAAACAAAAAATAAAAATCGGAAATTGTTCCCTCAGACCTTCACTGGCTCGTGATACCTGTGATATACCTGTGATATATTTTCCACATATTTTTTGTTTATTTTAATTACAGGCCGGATGTCTCCTTCGCTGCGATTGTGGCCACGAATCGTACTCGAATTGGCACAGTTTCGAGGTATATTTCGTAATATTCTCTGAAATTTTCGTGGTTTTTGTTGATAGTTTTTGGAAAGGAAACTGATTTTCAGTGCGAAATTTCTAACTTCACCATAATTCGCAATGGAGACGGACCAATTCGGAGACTTACTGATACACCGGTTAGTTTTCATTTATGATTTTACTATTTTATGACTATCAACCTCGATGACGGTTTGTTTTTATGTTCAAAATAAGGTACAAGTATGTTCATCGAGTATGGTACATGTTATCCATTCTAATATCTTTGCGATTCTAACCTATGAGTATACATTTGAGAGGATTGTTCAATTTACAATGGCTTTACGTACATGTTATCTATAATGTTTATAGGTGCGAAAAATTTCAACACGAAGATGGGAATTATTCGTCAAGAGTTCGATAAGTTTGAGGAGCAAACCTATAATCTTGATGAGAACAAGAAGGTATGTTTCTGCATTCTCTGTAGTTTTCTGTCGGTTTCAGAACTTTCGCTTAATTATTTCTTCCTTTCTGCAGGCAATCAGCAAGTTGGTGAGGGAGAAGTGCGGCTACCTTACATCTCAGTGCAAGGAGGCGACGGCGATGATCGGAAACGAGACGATCAAGGTAGGTCACAAGGAGATTCGAGTGTATATGATTGTTCAACATTGATATTGCAGCAAGCCCTCAATTCTGTCATCGGAAAGATCACCGAGCTCAAATCCGTATTGATCTAGACGCCCATAATGGCAAAAAGGAGAGGGAACATGTATGTTGAGCAAATTCCATCCCAAACTCTGATGCAGAGGGGATAGCTGATATAACCAGTGACTTCACAACTATTTTAGGATTCTTCAAGATCAGAGGCAGTGATTATGCCGGTTTGCCAAATCAGCTTGCCTTCGACAGCAAATATATTTGCATTGCTGAACAACGTACTAAAGTGCGCGGACCTGGCACAATGTAACAACAGTTTTAGGTACCGTTCTCTGCGGAGCTTGATCTGGAACTTATATAGTCCGTGCAGGTTACAGTACTTGTTAAGGCGAAGATTCAGCTAGGGCTTGATAAGACTACGAACGGGTGTGTTCAAGATATCGAGAATTTTGGCCTTCTTCGTGCTATTTTGAAGCACCCTCTTTCGGTAGCGATCTCGGTTCTTAGGGGTGGAAAAGGAGACCGGTTCCCCTCTATCCGGATGCACCTTGTCAGTATGAAGCTGTTATTACATGATAACAGTATAGGATGAAAGCGACTTGTAAACGCAGAGTCAATGAGCGATGTCACACTGCCCTTGTACAGGTCCAGAATGCGGACTGGATGCTACTAGGCATCGCCATTACTAGATGACTTGAAAAACTGACTTGAATCATTAAATAGTGGGAGTCTAATGACCACTCGTCATGATGATGCAATATAGGTTGCGCATATCGATTGGGCAGCGAGGCCACAGAAAGATGAACTTAGTTCGGGTAATTTTGGCGCACCCTGTAATTGTGTTTGAATTACAATTATGTAATGTAATTCAGTGTTCTGGAAGCAATTTCACTCTTCACAGACTAGACGAGGATTGAGTGGTCATGATCTTGATTCATTCAACGGACTTGTGGAACCAGTTTTATTCAACAAATATTGTTTACTTCTATTTGTTTTCTTTTGATCTTGTTCTTTTTTTGTTGTGTCTTCTCAATAAATAAGTTGAAATTCGTGTAATATGGAGAACTGTTATTTTATCTGGTTTATTTCCGGATCAACTATTTTGACTTCGTTGTAATCGTTTGCTTTCAAATGGATAATTGTAGTTATGTCGATCGATGGTTCGATTTACCTAAATGAGGAACCGAAAGAAGAGCCACTTGATGGATACCCGTCGATGCCCACCTACGATGAGGTTTATTCGTTTTATTCTCGATAAATGATAGAAATGGATGAACTAACTTATGAATTTCTGAAATATTTCACTGCAGTGCAATAACATGTTATAGATGTACCTTATTACAGGGTGTTTCAAAATTATTGAGACTATCGTTTTTTGCGTAGCTTAGAACTTTAGAGTGGTAGTTGATACATCGAATGCGAGTATTCTTACGAGGGACTAGTACCCTCACTACAGTAGAAGTTTCGTGCCAATCGGCCTACTAGTGGCATAATTGTATCCCCGAAAAAATAATAATAGCCGATTCCGAGTTTTCTTACCAATGTGGGACATTAGTGTTTGGCCTGATTTCTTGAATTAAGCAAAGCTACCAATCAATTAACAACATATTTAGGATATGCATGTCCAGTGCTATTGGGTAGAAACAGGACTAGCGGATCTCTCTTTTATGTGGCTCATGAGAACGTCGGAAAGAGTTGCAATTACTTGTACATCTGACACATCTTTCAACCGATTCAAAAGCTCTGCAGCAAATGCCAGATCATTGATACTTTGGGATAACAATCAACTACGTCAATGCATCACTATCTTAAAATTAGAGACTGATTGGTAAAGGTTGGACGGGATACGATTGACTCATTCAGGGGAGGCAATTAGCAGGGCCGCGGTTTCAACTTCCTTATGTTAAAAAATCAGCCCTTCAAAATATGCATAGCCGGCTACCAAATTTTGTAGTGATAATAATAGTTTATGTTCATTAGGGACTGGTTGCCTAATCATAAACCGGTCATCAAATCTTGATTTTTAATTAACTATGAAAGACATCGGTCTGGCGACTTTATTAATCCTCCGTAAAAATGTACATCCATTCGCTCCATTTCAACTGCAAAATTGTGAAGTACTTAAGTATTTGTGGCTAACCATCCAACAATGAAATTCGACTTAGGCATGAGAGAAAGATAACACATTACAAAGTCGAAAATTTCAAAATCTCTATGAAAATGGAATATTCAGTGTTTGAGAAATAGGCTTGGTTCTCCGTGCTTTGGAATCTGGCACCAACATTAACAATATTATTATGTAGTTCCGTTAATGTGCTACAAATGTTCATAGTTGGAGAGCTGAGTCACGGATAGTTTAAAATCTGTAGTCAAACAAAGTCGAAAAATACTGCTGCGAGCCTATATGCGAAATAGTCAGCTTTGAATAACTATAACAAAAATAACAAGTGATGCCAGTCAAATTCAATTTTATAATTAATAGCTCTAGTGCTGGTCTACATGATGTAGAAAAATGCGTGCCTAGATGTTCGTTTTGAGTGAGCGCTGTTGGAAAATTTGAGTCTCAATATTTTTGAAACACCCTGTATGTTTCTAGCGAGATTTGCGCAGTACATTCTAAAACTTATTCTAATTAACTACTCTTGCCGAGAAATTGAAATGCAATTTTTATAGGATTCGAACATACTTGCTGAATCTATGAGGGAGCTTCGTTGTACTATCAATCACGCTCCGTGAAATCATGGAAGACACATCTCAGAAACAAACACTCTACTACTCCCTCAATGGTAAGGATTTCATGTTTTCCAGTATGATACCATCTCAGTTTAAATGCTTTTCTTATTTTTCCTCTGCAGGCTGGATGTCTCCTTCGCTGTGATTGTGGCCATGAATCCTACTCGAGAGTGCACAGTTTGAAGGTAAGAATTGCACTGTGAAATAGATTATGTAACCACTTCATGGCCATTTGCTTATAATTGCCTTCTTTGAGTATGGCTTTTAGTGCGAAATCGCCAATTTGACTGTTATCATCGAGGAAGGACCAATTCGGAGATTCACTGATAGATTGGTTAGTTTGAAAGTGTGATCATTTATTTTTGAAACGGTATTTTCTGAGCCAATCAAAATCATTTCTCTTGTTTTAAATATTTTAGTTGTTACAATATAATTTCAACAGTGAGGTCAATTAGAATACTTTTTTCAGGTGACTCCTCGGTGCGTTCTGTGTGAGGTGAGCTTTTGGGGCAGATAAAGGATATTAATTTTGAATACCATTTCTTGCAATGTTTCTTAATGAATTTTGTCTATAGTCTTTCGCAACTTATTATTTTGATATTTAGTGCACCCTTAGATGCACCCTTAGAGTAATGCACCCTTAGAGCAATATTTCATAACTTTTTAAATATTCATTTACTCTTCTTATGACAGAAGCGCCCCAAGACGCCTCGTGGTTATGTTATGCATCTCACTAGAGATCACAAATCTACCCTCAAAGAGGCTTGTCAGACATAATAATTCTTTAAAAAACATGTTTTTTCTTCAGAATGGAATCTACATCCTGTGTTCATGTGGCATCAGATATAATTACGATCGCCACACGAAGCACGATAAGAAGGTATTTAATTACATTCTCTCTTACTATGCGATTGTGGACACGAATCGCATTCGAAAGATCATGATTACGTTGTAAAACTGCATTATGTAATGGTTTAAGTGGAATAAGCTCCTAAATGAAAAATATTTCATTTTCAGTGCGAAATCTCGAACTTCACCATCATTAACAATGAGGATGGACCAATAATGGCCGATCCACCGGTCAGCATACAATTTTTTTAATTACCGAGCTGTTGAATTTGTGTCTGTCACATTCACTTTTCTTGCTTGTATGGTTGTATTTTTATATGTTTTCATATTTCAGGTGGTGCCTCCTCAATGTATCCTTTGCGAGGTGAGCTGAATTTAATTCTTTGCTTATCAATTAAACATTTAATATATTTAATTCCAGAAGCATCACAAGTCTCTTTGTGCTTATACAGGTCACCTCAAGGTGCATCACAAAACGACATTGAAGGCGGTTAGTTGGATGAAAAAATAATGGGGAAATCATTCATCATCAGAACGGAATCTACCTGATGTGCGCATGTGGGACCAGATATAATTCTCATTATGATTATACGAAGCACGATAAAAAGGTTGTTTTCTAAAGATTTTGATTTTGAAGGCGTCCAGTTATGATCAATTGCACTGGACGTGACTTCTCTCTTCACAAAGTTGACGAGGATTAAGTCATATTCCATGCATCCTTGGGATAATTTCCTCTCAATTATAATTATCGTTCATCTCCGATTATTCGTTGTTGTTTCCCATCTCAATCCTGTATTTTTTCATCATTTTTCTAATCTATCGAATTGTAAAGATGTTGAAGTTCATGTAAGCTTGAGGAAGTGTAGTGGAACCTGGTTTGATTCCAGATTCATATATTTTGAATCATTTCTACTTTTTATACAATTGAACATAATTTACAATTTATTCGTTTACACTTACCGATTCGCGAGCATCTCTGTAGACAGTAGTTAGTAGTCAGCAACAAGAATTATTTAAAACATTAGAAAATAAAATCAGTAATCGATGGCACCAACATCTTCGCTAATTACGGTATCTTTGTACGCCCGCACATGTTCCTTCGCTCTCCTGGCCTTTTAACGCGCTTTCTCAATCGTTCTCATGGACCTTTTACTTTCTTAGTTATAGTTTTAATTCTTTTATTTGATTGTGTGGCTGATATAACACTGCTCTTGATGTATATTTGCGCTCGTCGTGCCCACTTTCGAAACAATTTTGTTGTGCGCCTGATTCACTTTTACATATTCAATTTACTCATTTTTTCTATATTTTCCTTATAGATATGGCCGATGAAACATCTGGGGATCAGGATATTTCCTGCTCGCGAGCACTCGAAGCATCGCTTGCACATTCAACCGATGTTCGCGGAGAGACGGGAGTACTATTGCGTCGGTTAGTTTAACCCTCGTTCACTCGTGTTATTAAGCTTTGTTTCATATTTGTAAAATAATGAAAAAAATGCTTGATGAAGTTCTTATTTATCCGTGTTTGGGCATTATCCGCAAAAATCCTATTTTAAAATTTTCGCGTGCTGCTTTGATTGACAGCTATTGAAGTTTTTACATATCTGCACGGCTTTGTAGTAAAGTTCATCTTCTTTTCAGTACTCTCACGGATTTCGGTGCATTCGCGACTCGATTGGAAAAGCGTGCGGAGAATTCCAAGAAGGAACAACTGGAGAAGATACTCGTGAGTAATCTTTTTTTTTGTATTTTTTGATCTTGAGTTCTAAATCATGCTTTTGTATCGGAACAGGTAGGAAACACCGTGATTAAACTGTGAAAGCCTCTGAAGAGTGAGTTTTGGATCCAAACGGTAACTGCGTGTTTGATCTTTAGCTGAAAATGCCAAGTTTATTTTCACTTGATGATAGTGGACTTTTATGTGCTTTATTCATCTCGAACCAAGACAAATCTGTGAATAAATTAAACTGCATACTGAAAAATATCAATATTTGCAGAAATCGATGAGAAATTTCCGCGTGGCTTTCGACGAGACGATTAATTCCATTGAGAAACGCGCTCACTGGCACTTTATCGGAGGTGATTCCGAGAAAGTGGTGAGTTAACACTCATGAATTAGCTTTTACGCTGATGTGCAATTTCTTCAAAAAACGCAGGTTCACGGATTTCACTCGGTCGCTTTAGAGATGACCACACAAGAATTCGACTTGGGTGGGGCGTTTTCGTTAGGAGACCCGTCGATTGATATTTTGCGGGTTTCATACGCGCATTGCCTTGCTTTGCGGCCTCACATGGGAGGAGCGAAAGTGAAGCTCGTTCGCGAAAGTCACCAAATTCCGGGAAATACTCCCACTTGTCAGAAGCTAGACTCAGCCCACTAAAGTCGAGAAAAAAAGCGCGTGGTTTTCTTTGCAAAGGCGAGCGGGAACGGCACAGCGTGAATTTCGGTGACTTTTTTTTCTCATATGAAATTTACAGAAATCCGAGGTGGGATTAATTGTTGATGAGATCAAAGAGGAAATTTTCGATTACGACATGGTTTTTTGTTTGTCTTTGATCAGTTTTGAAGATTGTATCAAACAATTGCCTCAGATCGAGCCGAAAGATGAGCCAATTGATGCCCCTCTATCGATTCACGACAATCAGGTAAATAGTATTGCGAGCTCCGTTAATATTCTCCCTTCAGCCATTCGGTCTTGATGTCATTGATGATAAGATTAAGATGGAGAATATTCTAAGTGACGAGATGGTAAGTTCTATCATTGAATATTCTATAATTAAAAACCGCAGTATACTTTTATTTTTGGCTTAAAATCATACGGTCTACAACTTTCAAATTTTCATCAAGAAATCGTAAAACGTAATAATCCTAAAACTCATGATTCAATGCGCACTCTTCATTCATTATTTTAGATTGAACCAAAAGATGAACCAATCGATGAGCCACCGAACGATTATCCGGTTATTATTTCTTCGAAAATCTTCCTTGCGAAATTTTCTATTTTCCAGGATTTCAGCATGGATCTAAATGGAGATGAAATGCCGAATAAGGACGAACCGTTACAGGAGGAAGAGGTTTAATTTATTTATTTGCTCTTGTGTAAAATATTTCCTATTTACCAGGCCAAATGTTGAGGTGAAGAACTATTATGCAGATATAGTTTTTATGGGAATATTTGGATGCAATATATTTCCAGATCAACGATATTGGAAGTGATTCAGTTGAAGACGACTTGATTGAACATGACGGAGGTGAAGAAGAGAAAACTGATATCTCGGGAATTACTCCAAAGGTTTTCGTTTTGTGTGAATTGTCAAATAGAGTTGGTTATTCGAGGTTTGCAACGTTGCAACACGCGCGCGCGTTGCAACCTCGGGGTAGAGGGATGCAACGCTGTATCGTTTCTCGTTCTATGAATTATTATAAAATGTGTGCGCATACAAGTTAGCACTGACCTCGTCGATGAAAAGCATATTTTTAAAACGTGAATTATAAATATTTCAAAATTATACCACAAATGCGAAACGATGCAACGTTGCAACATCGATATCGCATAGCCAACCCTATTGTCAAAAAACCTTCACATTTGTATCTTGACAGAACTCAGCCGAGACTACGGTAATGGTAAAAAGAAGAAGATCGTGCAGAAAAGTCCCCGGAAATGTGAAATACACTGAGTCTTCGGAAGAATCGGACGGGGAAGTGGAACCAACATTGAAGAAAAATAAATCGGAGCCAGTGGAGAGGAGAGACAAGGTTGGCCAATATTATCTCTTTGACACTATTCTTTATTTCGTTTCTCGAATTTATTATATGAGAGGAATCACGAAAAAATCACCCATTTGAGGGGGGTCTCCGGCGGTAAAACACAAAATCATCCTATCCAGATCTAAACTTGGTATAAGGTATTTCAAATGATGCTCTTTCCAACTGCGTCGTCAGAATTCTGATAACTATCGTCATCTTCGAGATTCAGAAGGCCAAACTTGAGACATTCACTTTTTAAGAGTCAAATCGAGCCCACTTAAATGAGTATAAGTCCGTTTAAAATGACGATAGAAACTCTTTCTTTGCACAGAAAGAAAGCTGAGAACATTCTCTACAACTTTTATGTTAAATATGTCATTCGCTGTGTACGTCCCTGTGCGGGGTGGTCGGGTCGACCAAAAATGGCCTAACTCTGAAAATCGGAAAAACCTTCTGAGATTTTGTGCGAAATTGATAGATACTATGTGTGACTAACTTGACGCCAAATATTAGCCAAATTGAAATATGTATAAAAAAAGGGCGTAACTTTTCGTCCAGCGACTTCTGAAAGGGTACCATATACAAACACCTCCTTAGCTCCAACTGATGGCTACTAGACTCAAATCTGCCCAAAATCATCTGTAGCACGCTTCAACGATAAGATAGAGACTCACTTTCAACAGTTGAAATGTGTAACTCGTCGTGCTCTACATTTCTAGCTAAGCAACGGTTCTCTTGGACCATGTTGACCTGAACTGCAGTTTTGCGCGTTTTCTTGGATATCTGTGATGAAATTTCGCATTTATAGGTGCGCCCTTTGTTTGAATAGTGTAGAGGGACATGTTTGCGTTATTTGAAAGTGATTTAGTACATTTGGGCCAAGCTCACAAGTTGAGAAGGGCCTGAAAATCGATTTTCAATTTTCGGGTCCGGTCGTAATTTTGGCCCAATGCATCTCAGAAGAAATCACAAAACGACGCTGTTGGCGGTTAGTTAGACATTCAATCAATTTTTAATTTTTCAATAATCAGTATGGAATCTTCCTTCTGTGTTCGTGTGGGACGAGATACAGCTCTGATCATGATCAGAAGAAACACGACAAGAAGGTACTATTTTCGCTTAAATTGTTATTATTTGCTTGCTTTATTTAGATTATTTAGATTAGATTATTGCTTTATTTAGATTTAGATTGCTTGCTGAATGTGTTGGAAAATGTTGGGTTGCAAATTATAATTTTGCAGTCTAATGCCGCAAACTTAGATAGTTTTATGTATTGCTTCAATACTCTGAAATTGTTTAAACAATTTATATTTTTGCATATTATACATGATTTAGCAATGATTATTCAGTGCACTGGGCACGAATTCACTCTTCACAAACTGGATGAGGTGACTCTTCAGTGTGTTCTGTGCGAGGTGAGCAGATTAGACACAATCGATGTAAAATAGTGTCTCGGGTTTTAAAAACACGTTCTCTGTGTTACCACAGGACATGTTCTCAAACTTCTTTGGTTACATTCTTTGGTAACGGACAAATATTATATTTGTTGGTTGAAAATATCGATTTTTGATCCACTAAATCGAAATTTTCAAACTTAAAATCCTGTGTAAATTTGTATGCTGTTTCGAATGATACTATTAATTCTGAATTAGAAAAAAAATATCTAATTTCACTGTTATCCACAATAAGGCGAGGGCCAATTATTCATTCAATAGTTTATTATAGTCAGTGTTGCTTTATGCCCTGGTAGTTTTCTTGGAAATACGAGTGCATAAATGGAAAGAAAATGCCGAAAAATCAATAATTGCTAGAATTCTAATCTCATACCATTTCCGTACAATAGGCAGGATCAGAACTAACAATTTGTGTACTTTTATCATCCGCGTTTTTCTGCACTAACATTAGTTTTCACTCACTGGAATATAAATACAATATGTCTTCCGTACCATTCTTAAGGTAAAATTTCAAATGGTGACTCCTCAGTGCGTCCTGTGCGGTGAGATGAATAGGGATAACGCTAGAACGATATTGCATCCATTTTTAATGGTATTGATCTGATATGAAATTTTTTATAAATTCATAATTCACGCTCCTCAAAGTTACTCTGAATAAGATATAATATCAGATACATCCCAAGACGTTGCGTGGATATTCCGCACATCTTCGTATCCATCACAAGTCTACACTCATAAAGGTTTGTTTGATACCACGCCTCACATCAGAGAAAGAGGACGACGGCATTGAGATTGGAAAACAACATATTCGAGTTTTTTGTTTTTAATTCGTTGTTTTGTAGTAGAAAAAGTAAATATGGTGATATTTATTCCTAGAAGAGTTTTATTATCAAATTTTGGCACATGTTGTTCATTTTTTTTATTTTTGCTACAGTTGGAATAAAACCAAGTCAGGTATGCAACATAGATTCCCCCCAGCTCCAAACTTTCACAGTTTTGCTAGCTCGAAATTCTGTGCATACATAGATTTTAGCACTTTCTTAATGCGCAGAATAGCTCATAACGGGCTGCATAGAGTGCTAGGAGAAATTCCGGATTCTCAAGAATGCAATTTCGATTCCCTGCTACGGATAACATTGTTTTACTATCATTTTTTATTGTAATCATGCCCTGAGTAGATTCATAATTCATATCAGTCGTACAAAACATTATTTTCCGTGTGGGAGTAGTCTACCTGCGCTCTTGAAAATCCGAACTCTCTCCAGCACAGTTGAAATAAATGTCGTCAAAATAACTCATGTACAGAATTTCGAACTATGAAAACGGAAATTTCGTAGTTGAGGAAAAAATCTGTGTTGAAGTGCCTGTTTTGAAAAATCAATTAATATTGCGCTCAGTAATAAACTGAGAGAAAATGGAAAATTTAGTATAAATCAATATAAATAAACATCCAATATTTTGTTCCGGCTCTGGGACGATAGTACACTAAACACCGTATTAACGAAGCATTTGAACCTTACGATAACATGATATCATCAGAATGGAGTCTACCTTCAATGTTCATGTGGTGTGAGATACAACACTGATAATGCTGATAGTAAGCACGGCAAGGAGGTATTTTATTTTTGAATGCTTATTATCTATACTCTGTGTTCTGATCAGACTATCCATTCAGTGCTCTGGACGCGAGTTCACCCTTTACAAACTGAAGGAAGATTGATCGAATGTGTCGCATTCAACGCACCTTTGGAACCAAATTGCTTCAATGCACATGCTGTTGCTCTCCCATTCTCTTTTTCATCATATTATCTTCTTTATTTTGTTTACAATAAAGAAATTGAAGTTCTTGCGAGATCGGTGAATGATCAATTAATCCGGTTTTTTTCCGGATGAATTATTTTGAAGTTTCGTGAATCACTAGGAGAAAGTTCATATCTGCTAAACAGTATTGCAGCCATGTCCGCTAGTGGTCAGGTTACGCTACTCAAAGAACCGAAAGAAGAACCATTGGACGACTTTCCATCGATGCAACCTGGCAATGAGGTCAATTAATTGTATGTATTAGGTTGGCGGCAAAGTCTTTGTCCATTTTTCAAAACTTTATTTCTTGGGGAAAGGAACAGCATGAGTTCAAATACACTTGTCCTCATTAATGACCATATGTGCCCAACGTACTTGCATTGTATGGATCCCTTCCCTTTAGAACCCGCCTGGACGGGAACAAAACCGGGAAATTCCTAAAAGCCGGCTCTGGGACCAACGACCTGTATTTTTGAAAATCATCATTCCAGGGTATTACACCAGCATAATATGGATCAAATTTCAGACAAAAAATTTCAAAATGTTCCCGCACTCCTCCACTGACTCGTGATACACGTGTTAACACTGTTATATAGATTTTTTCGTGCTGGCCAAACTTTGTAAGGTTGGAAACTTTGTAAACTTGGAAGACGACTACCCAGAAGGAAATTTTGAAGTTGCTGCGCGGCCGCGGCTTGGCTACAGACTTTCTGCAAAATCGGGGCCGAAAATTTAGATTTCGGCTCCTAGTCAAGCTAGAGACTGGATCAAAACGGTGGCCATCATGAGTCCAGACGATCCTGAGAATATAAAAAAAAATCTCAAAATTTTCATTCAGGACATTAAAAAATAATCACTTTTTTGCATGACCATTTTTGGACATCTATAACTATGTGGGAAATGTAGTTAAAAGCCATGTTTTGCATAGGAATGTTCAAAATGTATTGGAGGACCTATTCCCAACTTTATAGAGCGATTGGAGTCTTTTCTGCCCGCTGCAAACGTTTTTCGAAGGGATACTAGGGTCTGGAAACACCCTGTTTACCCTATGGGCGAGAGAGTGCAGAAGCGTAAACAAGACATTTCGGACCCGAGTATCCCTCCGAAAAAACGTTTGCTTCGGACAGGAAAGAAACCTAATAGCTCTAAAAAGATGGATTCAGATCTTCTAATCATTTTGAACATTCGTAAGCAAAAACCAGATTTTCACCTACATTTCCCACATAGTTATAAATGTGCAAATTAAGGCGAAAATTAAAAAAAAAAGTGATTTTTCATGCCCTGAGGGCAAATTTTGATCTTTTCCATAGTCTCAATCGTCTGGACTCATGAGGGCGACCATTTTTATGCCTTGAAACAGTCTCTAGCTTGACACTAGGAGCCGAGACCTGAATTTTCGACCCCGATTTTGCAGCAACTCTGCAGCCAAGCCGCGGCCGTGCAGCAACTTCAAAAACGTTTTCTTGGTAGGCCTCGGGCATGACTCCAACTTCAGAAAGTTTGGCGAGCTGGATACAGATTATTGAAATCTTGCCCGGAAACTTATGACCGCGACTTTGTATAATACAAGTGCTTTTTGGCAATAATTGTTTGAGATAAGTTGATAGTTTTCGGAATAGAAAATGATTTACAGTGCGAAATTGCGAACTTCACTGTCATCCGCAAAGGAGATGGACCAATTCGCAGATTGCCTATTCCTTCGGATAGCCCAACTATTGTAATTATTGATTTCTGAGTTGTTGATGTTTAGCCATGACGGGAAATTCTGATAAAATAAAGTCAAAAAAATATAAATAGTTCGAAAAAATTTGAAAATTCTTCGTGATGTCCGTCTTTTTCAGGTGACTCCTCAGTGTGTACTATGTGAGGTGAGACTTTAGGACATGTTCTAATGTGGTATTTCATGTGATTCCAGGTGCATCCAAAGACGCCTGGTGGATATACTACTCATCTCAAGAGATTCCACAAAACGACACTGTTGGCTGTTGGTTTTAATATTTGTTAAAGGGTTACATTGTTATCATCAGAATGGAATCTACTTGACTTGTTCATGTGGAATGAGGTTCAACAATGCTTATGATCCGATGAAGCACGACAAGAAGGTACTTTTTAGCCATGAACTTCTTATCAGCATCCTGGTTATGTCAAAATAATTCAGTGCACTGGACGCCAATTCACTCTTCACAAACTGGATGAGATGACTACGCCTCAGTATTTCCTGTGCGAGGTTAGCTTATTAGAGTTAATTGTTTTAAAATAGTATCTCGATTTTATCCGCTCATCGTTCAATTTATTATAGAACGGCGTCGGACGTGCATAATAACTTTTATGTTATTTTGAAATCTCTCCTGAATTTAAAAATGTAGCTTTTAGAAGTATCCCAAGACTACCTATGGATATCTTGAGCATCTCAGAAGACCTCACAAAACGACGCTGAAGAAGGTTTGTTGCAAAAGAGAGAGTATCTGAGTGAATGAAAGTACCCTTGGCACTAGCGAAATTTCGAATTCCTCCAAAATAGACATAGATGTTGTGCTCGGTGAATCTACAACAGATCTGACTTATTAGTGTTTTTGATCACTCATTGGGAATTGCGCAGCACTTTAGATCAAAAAGCAATTTTCGATTTTTTTCATTTCGCAATCAATCGAAACGATTTATACCTCTAAACGATGCAGAATATTCTGCTGAACACAGCTACAACGTTCGGCAATAATTGGATTAACACTCTTGAGAAAACGTTGTATGAAATATATCTCGTTCGGATGAGATGGGTTAGAAAGTTTTTATTCTGGCAACTTCTAGCTCTGGATACACACTAACTATTCCTTCAAAAATAAATAAAATAAAACATTCGTTGAGAGAAAACGGCAAACAACGGTGGGTAACTTGAAATAAAGTCAGTTTGTATTTTGAAGGAATAATAACGCCATTATTAAATCGTACCCCGATCGAACCGGAGGAACATTGCTCTAGAGTTATCCTGCACGCAGTACTCGATGAGGGAAATCTACCAGAATCAGTAAAATTTGACACGCATCATTGCGAGCGAGAGCGTTGATGTTGAAAACCTACATTAATATCTCGATAACTTTTAACTTCAGCGCTCTCGCGCACGCAGATGTGTATCAATATTTTATTGATTTTAGTGAATTTCCCTCATAAAGTGCTCGGTTTGGGGCAACTCAACACATTTCCCCGGTTTGATCGGGGTACGGTTTACCGTGGCGTTATTAGAAACTGATTTTATTTCAAGTTGCCCACCGTTTGCCGTTTTCTCTCAAAGAATTTTTTTATTTTATTTATTTTTGAAGGAATAGTTAGTGTGTGTCCAGAGCTAGAAGTTTTCAGAATAAAAACTTCCTAACCCATCTCATCCGAACGAGATACATTTCGTACAACGTATTTTCGAATTTTCAATTAATCCAATTATTGCCGAACGTTATAACTGTGTTCAGCAGAATATTCTGCATTTTTAGAGGTATCAATCGTTTCGATTGATTGTTAAGAGACTGGCTCGGTAAGATTCGAGGGTTCGCCCGTTGTGGCCGGACATCTTCATCGCCGATCTTGACCAATTTTTTTTCCTGGATACCCCCATGGGTCCTCTTCACAAAATCGAGTATTAGACGGGTCATGCTTTTGAAACTTAGAAATGCCGGGTCATCAAAATTTGGAAACTGGAAATTCAGAAAAATTCAGAGGTGGGATCTAGGTCGGGGTTAGTGTGGTGTATTAACATACTAACCTAGGCAATAAAAACAAGCTATATTTCGTTCCGAAAAGTCGATCGCAAACTGGTTTTTCATGTTTTAAAAATCAGTTTTATTATTTTTTAAAATTTAAATCGAAAAACCGCTAACAAACCTACAGCACATGTTGTAGAGCGGAAAATTCTGCGTCGATTGACCCCTTAGCGAACGAAAAATTTTGGGGCATGTTTTTCGATAATTGGCCATAAAGGTAGATCAAAAAATAAAATTTATCAGAAACCCTTCATATTGGTACTCATTTTATAGATCTCTTCGAGCTGATCAATGTTTATGTTAAACATTTTTCATGAAAATGTGATTCAAGCATTTTATGAGCGCTAGAAAAGGGCAGTTTTAGCATGCACACTGAATTGATTAAAATAAAATTGATCATAATTCTCCAGGAACAAACTTTCATGAAAAATGGTTAACATGAACATTGTTCAGCTCGACGAGGTCTACAAAATGAGCACCATCACGAAGGAATTCTGAAACAAAAATATTTTAGATCTAACTTTGGATTCAATTATTTCAAAACATGCCCCAACCAAATTTACAATTTTTAGGCTCATTCGACGCAGAATTTCATGATCTACAAAGTGCCTTACATGCCGTCATGCGATTTTTTGTTTTTTTTCAGATCAAATCAATTTATTCAAACTTCAGGGCATGGGCCTGTTGAATCATGCCGTCGGTCCATTTATCGGGGTATCTTCTGCAAATATCAGCCCAGTTTATTCCTACTCGCTCCACTATTTCATCCCGCCATCTCGTTCTTGGTCGTCCAATCGGTCTTTCCTTATCCCACGGTGTCCAGAAAACAATTCTCTGCGTCCATCTATCGTCGTCCAGTGATGCAATTCGTCGTGCCCAAGTCCATTTCTTGTGCATAGCTCGGACTCGAACATCTTGTATCGGTACTTTGTTTGCTAACCACTCATTGCTCTTCCTATCCATTCTCGTTACTCCGCCCATTTTTCTCATCATCGAACGCTGTGCCACAATCAATCTCGTTCTTGCTTTCTTCGTTGAGCTCCAGATTTCACTGCCATACAGTAGAGCAGGCTCTATGCACATACGGTAAACTCTAGCTTTCAGTCCCATTGCGACAGCCCGGTTGGTAAGAAAATCGTGAAATTTGTTGAATGCTTTCCACGCACTTCCGATCCTTCTGTTTAGTTCAAGCAATAAGTTGTTGTCGAATGATACTCGGACGCCAAGGTAGACAAAACTGCTGACATAGCTCAAAGAATCTTGTTCGATGTGAAGTGATACTTGAGTACGGTTCGTCATGGCGACAGTTTTCTTTTGGTTTATTTTCAATCCAACTTTTTTGCTCGCATTCACCAATTCACGCAACATACTTGAAACTTCTTTGGGGTCATGTGAAATTAGGACGATATCATCTGCGTATCGCAAATGGGTCAGATTTCTTCCGTCGATCCTTATTCCAAAATCATCCCAATTCATTTCACGAAATACACCTTCCAGTACACTGTTAAAGAGGTGGGGAGACAACGGATCTCCTTGACGGACGCCTCTTTCTACATCAATGGGCACTTTGCTCGATCCAACTCTTACGAAAACATTGGCCTTTTGGTATACTTGTCGCAAGGTGTTCACGATCTTCGAGTGGATTCCTTGTTGAAATAATGCACTCCACAAGCCACTGAATTCTACCGAATCAAAAGCTTTTGCAAAATCAATGAAGACCAGGTACAATGGAAAGTTGTACTCAACCGACTTGCTCATCAGTTCGTGGAGAGTAAACATGTGGTCCGTTATTGCATAGTTCTTGCGAAAGCCGGCTTGCTCCGGTGGTTGGCTCGTGGACAACGTTTTTTCTATTCGATTATCGATGGCCGAGGTGAATGTTTTGTATATCAGATTTAAGAGTGCAATTGGACGGTAGTTTGAAATGTCGAGTTGATTTTCTTTCTTATAAATGAGTGATATCAGTGAGTTTGGCAGAGTATCGGGAACAGTCTCCTCCAGTATCCATTTGTTGAACAGAGAGCAAAGGGGTTTGACAAGGATGTCACTACCGTACTTCAACATCTCTGCTGTTACCTTGTCCGGGCCAGGGGACTTTCCGTTTTTCAGTTTGTAAATCGCGTGCCATACTTCACTTTCGATAATTGGTGGGAAGAAGTCATTTGTCAGAAATTTTTCTCGTTTCGGCCGTCTCGTTCTTCGGAATAAGTCATCGTAATAATTCTTGACTACAGTATCCAGTTCATTCTTCGTGTTCGCAATTGTGCCATCTTCTCGTTCGAGTTGGAATAGTTTTGTCTGTCCTATTTGTGAACTCCTTAGAGCCTTTTTCGTACTATATCCATATTCCACTGCTTGTCGAACTATTTCCAGATGACGCTTTCTTATGTCGTTTTGAATCGAGAAACGCAGTGCTTTACTAGTGACTGAAAACTGCATTCGAATGATGGGCGTAGGATTTTGATCTCTTAATCTTCGTCTTTCAGCAAACAGTTTCTTGGTTTGTGGTGAAAATCGATCTTCAGATGGAACCTGTGTCGTGGATTCGTCAGCAATTGATTGGATTGCAGAAGTCATCCTTTCGTAACTATTCACATCGGTTCGCGTTAGAGACAATATTCCGGACACAAATTTGTTCTTATCAAGTTGCACTTTTGGCCGAGACTTGTGGAAACGACGTTTCACTTCTGACGTTATTTTGACTGTGGCCATCAAAAGCCTATGGTCAGTTGCGAAATCAAAGCTCCCGACAATAAAGACGTCTTGCACTATTTTTGGATTGGTCGTCATGGCATAATCGATTGCATTACGGGATTGCATGTTCGGGCTGAGCCATGTCCACTTCCGAGTATCGCGTTTTTGAAAGCGAGTGTTGTGTACGAACATCTTTGCTTCCATGCAGAAGTCGACCAAGCTTTGCCCTCTTTCGTTTCTTTCTCCCAGTCCATGTCTTCCGATAAATCGCTCCTCAATCGCCTCTCTGGATCCGATCTTCGAGTTGAAGTCACCGAGCACCACTATATGCCCCCTTCCACCCCCCGGCAGTCGAACACGACGGGTAGAGGTTGCAATTAGTGTGCTTAGCTCGTTTAGAAAGGTAGAGAAGACTTGATCCGGGTAAGAAGAGGTAGGTGCGTAGGCGTTGATAATACGCAACCCGATTGATGGGATATCCAGGTACGAGAGACGAGGATTGACAGGGTGGAAGATGCTTGAGTTCGCCCATTGTTTGTCCACCAGGAAGCCGGTACCATGGCTTGATTGAATACCGTATGCCACTAGCAGATGTTGCGAATTGGATAGGGTAAGGCTAGTATGGCCCTTGCGCCTGGTCTCCTGGAGGGCGATGATGTCAAAAGGGCATTTACTCACTGCATCCTCGATCTCGATTATCCTGTCGTCCTTCTTGAGCGTCCTGCAGTTGAGCGTCCCGATTCGAAGAGTATCGACGGGCATGCAGCAGACAGATACCACCGACGGTTGTCCAAGTCGACGCCGGGGGACTCCCAAACGAGAACAGACAGAGAGGAAAGTCGAGATCGACCGCCTCTCAGCCGCGCTCGAATGGAGAATCGAATGGAGAATAGAGAATTTTTGTTTTAATATTTTAAAATAGTTTATAATTATTTTTAGTAGAGTCTCTCGAAAATGCCCTTTTCTAGCGCTCATAAAATGCTTTAAACATATTTTCATGAAAAATGTTTAACATAAACATTGATCAGCTCGACGAGATCTACAAAATGAGCACCAATATGAAGGGTTTGTGATAAATTTTATTTTTTGATCTACATTTATGGCCAATTATCGAAAAAATGCCCCAAAATTTTTCGTTCGCTAAGTGGTAAATCGACGCAGAATTTTCCGCTCTACAACATGTGCCGTAGGTTTGTTTGCGGTTTTTCGATTTAAATTTTAAAAATTAATAAAACTGATTTTTAAAACATGAAAAACCAGTTTGCGATCGAATTTTCGGAACGAAATATAGCTTGTTTTTGTTGCCTAGGTTAGTATGTTAATACACCACACTAACCTCGGACCTAGATCCCACCTCTGAATTTTGCTGAATTTCCAGTTTCCAAATTTTGATGACCCGGCATTTCTAAGTTTCAAGAGCATGACCCGTATATTACTCGATTTAGTGAAGAGGACCCATGGGGGTATCCAAGAAAAAAATTTGGTCAAGATCGGCGGTGATTATGTCCGGCCTGTCCTGGAATCTTACCGAGCCGGTCTCTTAAATGAAAAAATCGAAAATTGACTTTTTGATCTAAAGTGCTGCGCATTTCTCAATGAGTGATCTAAAACACTAAATAAGTTAGATCTGAGGTAGACTCACCGAGCACAACATGCATGTCTATTTTGGAGGAATTCGAAATTTCGCTGGTGCCAAGCGTCTACACAAATATGTTCACTCACTTAGATATTAGGTTGTTGCGAAAGTCTTGCTCGGCGTTTGATCTTTCCGATTTTTCTCCCTTCTGAACTCCAGTGCCGGATATCTCCGAATTGTTGAAGAGGGTGAACCGTTGTTTCACGAGCATAATTGATTTCAATCGTGTTCAGAATACATGCCATGAAAATTGAGATTTCATAAATTAGCAAAAATTTTGCGAAATTTTGCAACGAAATTTGGTGTGAATTTTGATCTGTCAGATACAAGAGATCGAAGTCCAAATAATATCCATATATATTTTGGAAGAGCATAGTGTGTTCGTTAATACCAGCACAAAAGATCGATCATTCACGCTGCGCAAGAAATGAAAACTTGATAGAAATATCAAATTCAACATTTCAAGAACCCTTTCAATGATTTGAATAACCATATCTAGTCAACGCAATTATGAATAATTCCGGTACTTCATTTTTAAGAAGAACAGAATACGATAATTATAATTTCGATCGATTTTGATCCCTGCGTCTCCTTACCCAAAAACGTGAAGATAAAATCGTATTTAGCTAAAATGTGTTCACTATAAATTCCCAAAAAGGGACACGTCTAAAGAAGGGATTTTAGCACTGACTTATAGTAAGTGATCATAAGTGATGTATTAACATAGCTGTGTACGCTTGTACTTCAGGTATGGTCATATCTATATTCTCCATAAAATTATGATAGAAGGAAAAGTCATCTTGATTAACTGATATCGCAAGATTTGAACTATAAGTACGCATTCCTAAATGAAATGAGAGGTCGGATCTAAGGTGCGCTAGAATGAACATTTATACCCTCATAGTATAAGAAAAACCAGGTAAGTCTGAAATGAATTCGAATGCCAACACAGACAGAAGTATTAAAATGATAAAAGCGAGCAAGACTTTCGCAACAACCTAATAGTATCTCATAACACGCGTCTTCTGAGAGATCGCAGGCGAAGTTTTACAAACTGTTAAAAGTGGTCCAATCTCCATGAAATTTTCAGGGTAGATAAGCCTAAGGTCCAGGAGCTTCCAGGAAATTTTGTAGAGCCGGGAATTTAAAAGTGCCTAAAATCCGACTCCGGCGATCTTGAAAATTCAAAAATTCATAAGTTCCTTCAAAGTTGAGTAAAAAAGTCGATCAAAAAACTAAATTATTCGGATTGTTAAGATGAACACCTTTTATGTTGAGCACTTTTTGACAGCTTCAAAAGCTGCAAGTGAAAATTGCAAAAATTCGTTTTTGACCCTCGAAATTCATGAACTTGAGTCGTGAAAAAAATCGTTCCACGTTGTAACGATATCTCTACGGAATCGAAATCTGAAACCTTTTCTACCCTACATTTTCGTTTCGATTTACGACCCTATTTTTCTGTAATTTAGCCTAAAACATTAAAAAGGCGCTATTTTTTCACAAAATCATATTTTCAGATTTTTGCAGAAATTGAATTTCAGCGTCAGCCTTGCAATATTTCACTTAGAATAGCTAGGAATCATCACGACTGCATTCTCAAGTATCCGAGAAAATTTTATTTTTTCGAAAAAATTGTCCTGTCTGGTTATGAATGAAAAAATGATGAAAAATTTAATTTTCTCGTATGCTCTTCAAACTACTTGAGAATGAAGTAGTGATGATTGCTAGCTATTCTAAGTGAAATATTGCAAGGCTGAAGCTGAAATTCAATTTCTGCACAAATCTGAATATATGATTTTGTGAAAAAATACCGTCATTTTCAATGTTTGAGGCGGCAAAATTACAGAAAAATAGGGTCGTAAATCGAAACGAAAACTATTCTATGTAGGGTAGAAAAGGTTTCAGATTTCGATTCCGTAGAGATATCGTTACAACGTGGAACGATTTTTTCCACGACCTGTAAAAGTTCATACATTTCGAGGGTCAAAAACGAATTTTCGTCATTTTCACTTGCAACTTTTGAAGCAGTCAAAAAGTGCTCAACAGAAAAGGTGTTCATCTTAACAATCCGAATAATTTAGTTTTTTGATCGACTTTTTTACTCAACTTTGAAGGAACTTATGAATTTTTCAATTTTCAAGATCGCCGGAGCTGGATTTTAGGCACTTTTAGATTCCCGGCTCTACAATATTTCCTGGAAGCTAGTGGGCCTTAGGCTTATCTACCCTGAAAATTTCATGGTGATTGAACCACTTTGAACAGTTTGTCAAAGGGGGGTCTCGATTTCATGCGATCTCTCAGAAGACTCGTGATAAATATACGATTTATAAATGAATTTATCATTAGAACGGAATCTACCTCATCTGTGCTTGTGGTCTCCTTTACACAACTTACGATGACTGCAGGAAGCACGACAAGAAGATACATCTAAGAATTTTCCTATTTATATCACAAACATTATTTCCATGTAAATAGAATATGGTTCAGTGCTCTGGAAACGAATTCACTCTTCACAAATTGGGCGAAGATTGATCGGATATTGTATCGAGTCGCGGAACTCGTGGATTTATTCTATATAACGTTCGATTTGAATTGCTCCCTGTTAATCATTTCATGATCTTGTTTCGTTTAGTAATAAAGTTTTTTCTTTTTGAGATTGAAGAAGTGCGATGTATTATGGTTCGATTCCGGATGATTTATATTTGATGCAATTGATTATATACTTACGTTATGAAAATGGAAATTTGTAGTTATGTCGACCGGGGAATGGAGTTGCCTAAAGGAGGAACTGAAAGAAGAGCCATTCGACGAATACCGATCGATGCACCATCACAATGAGGTTTCCCCGTTCTATTCTCGAGATATGATAGAAAGAGATTAACTAGCTTGGAAATAATAAGCAAAATGAATTAAAAAGAAATATTTCGAAATTTATATAATTCTTCTACTACTATTGCAACTGGAT
Organism: Pristionchus mayeri; assembly: GCA_036245805.1. Taxonomy (NCBI): domain Eukaryota; kingdom Metazoa; phylum Nematoda; class Chromadorea; order Rhabditida; family Neodiplogasteridae; genus Pristionchus; species Pristionchus mayeri. The sequence continues at coordinate 38,879,592 of BTRK01000003.1, forward strand.
AATGAAAAATTAATCTTTGTAGGACTCAAATCAGTCTGATCAACTTCTGAAGGAGTCCAAGGAAGAACCAATTGAGATGGAGATAAAAGATGAATCGGTATCGATGTCCCTCTATCGGATGGAAATCAAGTGAGTATTTACTGAAAGTTACATTTCGAGGAGATTCTTTCAGCCATTTGCTCTTGACTTCAGTGGAGGTGATATTAAAGAGGTGGATATAGTGAATGATGATTTGGTTAGTTCTTTTAATATATTCAGTGAGCGAAAGTCAAGCTTCTGATCATTTTTCGCCCTCTATTCTCCCGTATTTCAGATGGAGCGTAATTAAGAACTAATGGATGCACCTTTCTCGGATATTAATCAGGTTTATTCATAGCTCGCGTTTCGAATCCAAAAGATAATTTCAGAAATTCGGCATGGATATTATGAATGAATATAGGTACGAATCGTTTCTGAAAGAAGAAATGGTTTGTTATTTTGGCCATATGATACTTATATTTTGTGTTTCTCTTTGCATAATACAAACAGTTGAGTTGAAAACACTTTTGTACCACTTTTTAGCATAATAATTTGTTCTGATATTTCCATTGCACCTTCATAATAAAGCAATATTTTTCATAATATCCCCTAGGATTCTTCCGGGAACGTAGAAGTGGAGATGAGAAAAAGGCCATCGAGGAATGTATCCAACCCCGCGGAATACACAGATCATATGGAGGATTCAGATGGGGAATGTGAATCTTCTGCGAAGAAAATGAGATCAGAATTAGTGGAGACAGGAGACGAGGTGAGTTCCTAATGTGTCCTTTTTTTTAAATCAACCATTATTATTTAGGTTGTTCGTCAGACGAAAAAACACCCTTTAGAGGCCCATATAAACGGGCAGAAATATATTCAGTGGAGAGTGAACTTGGATGTCCCGAATGCAACGTCAGTTCTCTTCTTACGAAATTATTCAGTCAGATATGTAAATGTGCATTTTGAAGTTTCGTTCGCAATCGGTACAGGCATGGGAACAACATCTCAAGCATGAGCACAATACAACTCCTGCTTTGGTGAGATTCCCCTTGTTATAAAAATCTTCATTATTATATTTCTTTGCTTCTTATTTTAATTTTTCAATAGATCTTTACTTCAGGCTGGATGTCTCTTTCGCTGTGATTGTGGACACGAATCCTATTCGAAATCACACACTTTCAAGGTAACAATAAGATTTTACTGTTGTCTTATTCTCAAGGAATCACTGTGGGAAGGCAAGACATAGACTAAGGATGAGATTATGCGTCAAAAGTTTCATATAAATTTCTATATTTAACCCTACGTTTAGTGCGAAACCGACAATGTGAATGTGATATTCATGGGAGGTCCGATTCAGAGATTATCTGACCCAGATGTTGCTTGTGTGAGTAATTAATTCCAATACTGTCGACAATGCCTCTAAAAACATTTTTATTCCTCAGGAGAGAAGATCATCATCTAAAGTAGAATCTCAATCGAAAAAGGTGAAGATCAACAAGGAAGATTCGGAAGACAATAAAACGGATAAGAGGGAATTGGATTGCCCCGAGTGCGAAGTCAGTTTATGTTCAATGCACATTAGTTATTCCTAATAAATATATTGAAGTATCGTACGAGAAATGTGTGCACCTGGATTGCCCACCTCAAATTGAAGCACTTTACTACTCCCATTCTGGTGAGATTGTTATTGACTGAAATTCTTAGCTGATTCTACATTTTCCATTGCAAGATCTCTCTATTGTCTACAGATCGGATACCTCCTTCGTTGTGATTGTGGCCACGAGTCGTATTCTAATCATCACAGTTATGAGGTGAATTTTTCAGTAGATAGTGGAGTGCTCGAATTATAAGCTGGCACAATTTCAGTGTGATGTTGCGAATTTCACTGTCATCCACAAGAAGATGGTGAGACCCGATTATTTGGTTATTGGTGTTTCGTACCGCTGTAGTGTGTGAATATAAATAGACTGGACATTAAAAGAACAATATTAGTTAATCATTACTCGTTGTATTTATTGTAAGATGAGCTCATTTCAGATGGTGCCTCCTCAATGCGTCCTTTGCTAGGTGAGATTCAGTGTAGGATTCAGGGTAGGGTCAATTAAAGAATATCCTTTTAAATAAACATTAACTGATTTTTCCTATAGAGTATCTTTCCACACTGATTAACTTTTAGTGTTCCTTTGCATCGTTATTATTGATTTTTTCAGGTTCATCCAACTACACCACTACACCCTATTCTGCTCATCTCAAGAGGTATCACGAAACCACGCTGATGAAGGTTGATATTGCATGCTTTGTATGATCAACTTATCTATCATTAGAATGGAATCAACCTTCTGTGTTCATGTCGGATAAGATATAAGTCAGAGAGTTATCAGAGGAAGCACGACAAGAAGGTAATCTTTCTCTTAAATTGTTATAATAGTTGTTTATATTCTACTTTGATCATAATTATAAATTAAATGGTTATAAAATTAAGTGCTCCGGGCACGAGTTCACTCTACACAAACTGGACGAGGATTGAGCGGATGCAGTATCAATTCAGGAAACTTGTGGATTCTTTTCTAATCACTATTTTCTTCATAGTTCCCTGTCAATTTTATTGTTTTTGATTTTCGAATTATAAAGATGTTGATGTTCTTGTGAGCTTGAAGAAGAAGTATGCTGGTTTTATTCCGGATGAATTACATTAAATATTTCGAGTCCACCTATTTTTAAATTGTCTCTGCTTTAGTGATGACGTCTGCAGAGACGAATTTGTCGGCTGTTGAAGAGTGGAAGAGAAAGATATGTTTACAATGTTATTTATAAAGTTCATGTTTAGTAGGGTTATCCTTCCGCTGCACAGTATCGAAATCTTTTTACTTCTTTATTTTACGACGAAACTATAATATAACAATGAGGAAATAATGTTGGCAATAGTTTCATCATTTCAGGGTTGTGACGTCTGGATTCAATCAAACGATAGCTTCGCTTTGCTCTCAATGAAAGTCTTCGACTTTCTATCTGCTATTCTCAAGTCGTCTGAGCCTTGTGTTAGTTCGATTCCCGTTCAAATTGTATATGCACCCCATTCTCGAGACCGGATAGAAAAGCGATGCAGTGTTTTACATAATCTTATTAAACATAATCTTATTAATCGCATTATAGAGATGAAAAAGTCTGAAACTTTCAAAATCTTTCAAACCTGTTTCTGACCTGTAAAGCCAATTTTCAGTATCCAGAGATAGCTCATTCGAAAGAGCATGAAAAATGATTTAAGAAACTGGAAGAAATCCGGAATCCATCAACGCAGGCGTCAGTTAAACGATTTTCTTTCGGTCGAGAATTTTTGAGCGGAAAATGCAATTTCAACATTTATTTGAAATGTAAACGAATTGTGCATTTCCTTACGCATTTTCATGCGTAGAATAAGAATTTAAATATCATAAAATACAAAAAAGTAATATGAAAATGATATAATAGTCGAAATACTTCGCCATTTCGCCGAAACAATTTCAAATTATTTGGTTTAACTGACGTCAGCGCCGATGAATTCCGGATTTCTTCCGATTTATTACATAATTTTGTATTCTCTTTCGAATGAGCTATTATTGGATACCGCAAATTTTTTCTTGAATGCTCAGAAACATCTTTGAAAGATTTTGAAAGTTTCAGACTCTTTCATCTCTATCATGCGACCGTTGAAAGTTGAAGCTATGATCCATGTATGAACCATGTTCTGCTCGTTGCTCAGGAACCGAGTCACCAGTCTTCTGTAAACATTGACAGATTATGCATTTGACGGTCACGATACTATCCATGTATAATTAGCGTATATTATGCGAAGATAAATGTCGTGCAATTTTGTTCTCAAGTATAAAGCAGTGGCTGAAACCACAAATTATATTGTTCCCACGAATTTTATGTTATGCTTAGGCAAAAAATAAAATAAGTGAAATTTTTTGCAGGACATTCAACGTACACTGGAATCTCTTAGAGCCGAGAGACAGATCTGCTTGAAATTCGAGAAGAAAAAGTGGGTTTTTCTAGCATGGAACCGACCGGAACTCACATATTCCAAAATTCATGAAATATTCACAGAAAATTCAGCGTGCAGTTCTGATCAGGAAATCGATTTCAAAACTTCACATATATTGTTTTGAACATTTAATTTTGTGGGGAAAATTGGAATTTCAGTGCAAAAACACATAAAAATTCATATTTTTTGACTCTGAAAATATATTCAAAATAATATATGGGCACTTTTGAAAGTAATTTCCTGGTCAGAATTTCGCGCTGAATTTTCTCTAAATATTTCAAGAATTTTGGGATATGTGAGTTCCGGTCGGTTCCACGTAAGTGAAAAACGTAATGAAAGTTAGATGACGATAGGATTGACTAGAACGAACTTGCAATCATATAAATGAAATGTGACTTAAATTCACTGCATAGCTTCCAAGTTTGCATAGCTTCCAATTAAATAATAGTTCGTTTACAGTGATCCGTCTATACAATCTCTGATGTTCGGAATCATCGAGACTTTCGAGTTTGCTATTCTCCACTTGATCGAATATCGAGGATCTAGGACATTTCATGTGTCGAAAGTCGAAGAATGGAAGAAAAAGGTTTGTATACTGTAATCAGCCTGAAATTATTGCTTAATTCTTATCAAATGGATAGCTAACTAAAATGGAAATGTGTGATATTTCAGGTTTTCAATTTCTCGCAGGAATCAGTCGATTCGATCAATTCGTTGATTATGAACGGATTCGATGTAATGTCTCTCATTCTCAAGAATTCTCAACATTTGGTCAGTCATTTGGATGTTTACCTTTATATTTACATTAAACTGATCTGATATTCAAGATATTCTTTACTCTCCCTCTAAGAAACAAAATTTAGGCTCCATTTTGACCAAACCGAAATGATAATATTTATTGCAGGACGCACTGGAGACATTATCTAGTGAATGTTCAAACTGTCTGCGCATAGAGAGAACCAAGTGGAATTTATATTTATTTTTTAAATTATTAATCCCAACATATTTTTCTAGCCAGCTGTCTGTTCGATCTCTGATGTTCGGAATCATTGAGTCTCTACATCTGACTCTTCGTTTCTTGACGGATCAGAGCAAAAACTCAGCTGTGAGTTCCTTTCTTTTCATTGTTAACCCAGTCACGGCTAACTATATTCATAATGGCACAATTAATCTGACAAAAATCAGTTATTAATTGTAAAATTAGAAAAATGATGCGATTCATCTGGCAAAGTTAATCTATTTTGCATTTCATGGATTCTAGTGTTGTTCGCTCGAGTGTTTTTTTCGAGCGGTCATTTCATTTCGCTCGCGAGCGATTTTTCATAACCGCTCGCGAGCAAGGACCGCTCTCGAATGGCTATGCAAAAATCGCTCGCGAGCTATCTGTCAGAGAGGAATGAGAGGGAGAAGGGGATGGATAGATTTGCTCCCATCGCCCACCAATTTCGGTTGGGTCGTCGAACCATCAAATTCCATTCACTTAATGCGCATCAATAGTATCATTGAAGCATACTTGAAATTGGTGGGCGATGGGAACAAATTGATCTCTCCTCTTCTCCCTCTCATTCCTCTCTAACAGATCGCTCGCTCGCGATTATGCAAAATCGCTCGTGAGCTATTTGCGATCGCGAGCGAATCATTCGACCCGCTCGCGAGCGACGAGCGCTCGAAATAACAACACTAATGGATTCATTTTAAGTGTCCCTTCCTCACTCTTCCGAACAACCTCATCGGTCGCATCTTCTCTGACCTACTCATCAAAGATCGTTTGAGAGCACGAGTTAACAAGCGATTGGCTTATGTCGAAAAGTCGTCCAATTATAAAGTCGAATCTCTGCTGATAGTTAGTTAATTTAGATATTCTTCTTTAGAAATCATAGTATTATGCCCTGTGCAATTGGAGCAAACACTCGATGCACGCGTGGTGTGGCTCGTGGTGTGATTGCATCGGCGGGGAGTCGAACCCGCGACAATTGCGTGCTAGCCCCGCCTCACCCGACTGAGCAAAATGGGACAGTTGGAGGAGCTAAGAATACCGTGCCCTAGTGCTAGCTCCCTCTCCTTTACCTCGCGCAGCTCACTCCACATACCAAGAGAAAGGAGTATTTACAAGTTCCCACACGATTATTACATGGACTTCCCCACTCTATTTACAGTAATATTATCTACTAATGAATTCTCCTTTTCTTTGTGTTCGGGATCGTTGAATAAACAGAAACAACAAATTTATTTCCGAAAATAAACATACAAATGAGACAAAACAAATAGGTTTTATCGAGGATTCTCTCTACGGTACTTGGCGATCTCAGTCTCGTAGCGCTTCTTATCGTCTTCTGCGCGTTTCCCCCACTCCTGCAATGATCACTTTAGAATCCCCTCGCAGACCCATTTGAGTACGACGGCAATAAAAAAAGGGTACACACATGCGTAAAAAGGAAAATGAATAGGAAAGTCATACCTGCATGCAGAGGAAGGATGCCGTAGTGGGCCTCTCCGGCATGTTGGGATCCTTAGCCTTTTTGATGGTTTTGTTGCGCCCTTGGCCATTCTTCCTTCAACGGTAAAATTAGGACAAATCAGATCGATGAATATTTAATACTGGATTATAAAGGGTTTGGAAATCGAATTTAGTCGTAGTAACTAATATACAACAAAACGCCACGACATTTTCTCCTCGATTTCTTCATTTGGTCGCTATTTCCTAAGTTTTCTCTGTATACTACTATGGGAAGATGTGTTACAAAGCTGTAAGTATAATAAAAACCGTAAATAAACTTTAGAAAGGCAAAAAAGAGTTGAAAAATACGAACCGATTTCCTGTCGGGCGGCATCCTCCTTCGATCGTCGCTCATTATAGTTGAACCATTCCGAAGTAGCCTGGCAAAACACTCTACCATGATTCAAAACAAGGAAAACGCATAACGGTACACATTTAGCAAAGAAAACGTAAAAAAACATTGGGTCGCGTCGCTAAACTTTTTTAACGACGACGAAAATTCTTACAGTACATTTAAAGCATTTTAAGGGAATTCCGTCTAAGACTCCTACGGTAGAAACAATTCATAATTCCCGCGTCCCGGCAAATAGTAGGGTGCACCGGTACACCCGTGCACCGTGCACTGTGCACCGTACACCATGCCCGTGCACTGTGCACCACGAGTATATGCACCGTGCACCGGTGCACCAGAGCTCTGTTTCACAGTCAATTGGAGTTCAAAAATGGCTCGAGATGTTTTCCAATCATTAATTACTTTAAATTAATTATATTTTTAAATATTCTTAATTTAAAGTAATTAATAAGAGTGATCGAAAATAGAGATGGGAGAGGAGAATGAGTGGTTGGAGGGAGTGATCGAGATGAAACAGAGGAGGATGGAGTGGGAGACAATCATGTGCTTGATTCTTTAATGCTTACAAGGCATGGCTTCGTTACTTTGATTCATTCTCCTGCTCTCTTGTTTGTGCTTCCTCTCTCACTGTTTAGCTTGATCAGATAGCTTCGTTACTTTGATTAATTTATTCTGGGCATTCAACATGGGCACGCATCTAGTGCAACAGGGCGATACCCGTATCGTTACATTTTACTTCTATTCCAGTGATCTATGACTTCCCCCTAGCGACTCTCACTGTGAATCACTATTCTTTGTAATGGCGAAGCAATGTCTAGCCCCGCTTAATGTTCATGATCCGTTACAAGCTGGTATCTCCTTCATTCGGGCAGAGAGTTGGACACAGGAATAAATTGTTGCTGTCTGTTCCACACCGTGAGACGGTAATTTCGACTACCTTCTCCTATCGCCTACTCAACTATCTTCTTCGATCGCCGGTCCGGTGACTCCGCATGGTGCCTAAGCCCGGCAAGCGGCTGCTCGAATTGCCGTACAGGGAGGCTGACGACGGCACAGGTACAGACTAGGGAACCTCGGAGGTAGTATGTTGATCCCGCTACACCACGTTACCCTCTCATCCATCTGAGGCTAAGTCCCGTCCCTAATCGCTGCCCAGATTCTACCCCATCGTCAGTCACGTTTAGACTAAGAAACATTGTAATTACTAAAAAATCAGGTTATATCTGTTCTCGTGTTCTGGTTCCTAAGTGGGTAGCAGCCGAAGAGTCATTCTCTTCATTTCCACTCTCTTATAGGTTGGTCACTGAGCCCAAGAGAGAAGGATCACTGAGCTTTGGTCGAATCTTATGAATGAACCTCTCCTTATGAGGGAAATGGTACAATCTAAATGATAAAAAGACGATGAATGGAGGGGTTGTGAATGTTATCTGATCAAGCTAAACAGTGAGAGAGGAAGCACAAACAAGAGAGCAGGCGAATGAATCAAAGTAACGAAGCCATGCCTTGTAAGCATTACAGAATCAAGCACATGATTGTCTCCCACTCCATCCTCCTCTGATTCATCTCGATCACTCCCTCCAACCACTCATTCTCCTCTCCCTTCTCTATTTTCGATTACTCTTATTAAAGTTACCGGACGAGGACAAAATTGACTCCCTATTTTTTGTTCTCCGTCGAATAGCCGATGGCTAAATTAGTTGAGAATGAATATACAAAAATGTAAAAATCAATAATAGCCTCAAGGAAAGGCCGGAAATGATCAGCGTAATCCCGCGCTCTCTCACTTTTGCATACTCTCTCGTACACGTGACCAGATCAGGGTCAGATCAGGGTTTCGCCCTCGTCCGGTAACTTTAATTACTTTAAATTAAGAATATTTAAAAATATAATTAATTTAAAGTAATTAATGATTGGAAAACATCTCGAGCCATTTTTGAACTCCAATTGACTGTGAAACAGAGCTCTGGTGCACCGGTGCACGGTGCATATACTCGTGGTGTACAGTGCACGGGCATGGTGTACGGTGCACAGTGCACGGTGCACGGGTGTACCGGTGCACCCTACTATTTGCCCCGCGTCCCTTCCCGCGCTTTTTTTGCTTTTGCAGTCATTGCGTTGAAAGCATTATACTGTGAAATGTTATTTTTAAAAATAACAAACTTATATCGAAAATGAAAAAAATGTAAATTTCCAATGATTCAGTCGAACGAAGGGGACTTCTTCGATATTGAATACGTGCCGCATAGGTAAGATTAAATTATTTTTTATTAAATTAAATTTCGATGTTCAGCGATGACAATTACTTCCGTTTCATGAGAAATTCTGATGCATCCCGCTTTCTGAGAAGAATTTCTCGAAATACTTTGATTGGACATCTCGATATCAAAGTAAGGCATTTTTTGTATTTTTTTATATCGTAATTGGAGGTGCTGTGTGTAGTCTGAAAAAAGGGCTATTTGAATAATTCATTCTACCTTTTTATTCATAGATCGAAAAGCATGTAGATATCGACATGTCAAAAAAAGTACCCTCCCTTAACAAATACATTGAATATTCTTCATCATATTATTGGCCCCGTAAAATGAATAAATACAAACGTGACCCCGTTCTCGGAAAACGTGCCGCCGCTGAGAAAAACGTGCCGCAAAAAAACGTCTCAAAATCCTATTTTCACGTTATGATTTGCGGGTATGTTTTTATTGATTTTTTCAAAATTTACGATGTTGTGAAATGTAAAAAAAAACGAATTTTCATAACATTTTTACCATTAGTATGAGATTCTTTTCATTCAGAATGACGAATCCTTGGAGCGTATTTTGGTTGATTCACTCCTTCTGAAAGTTTCGAAGGCATGCAAGAATTTGCGTATATATTCAATCGAGAATATTACTGCTGAGTCACTCCACCAAGTGTACAAGGTGCGTCATTAAATAACACAGATTTAAACGAGGAATTGCATCATTTTAACATTCAAATGCGCTTTTGCATTTCTATCTTGCTTGAAACCGTCATTGCGGCCCTTTGAGGAAAGTTTAAAACGTTTTACTTAAAATAGAGCAATCACAATATACTTTCTTTGCGAACACGAGCGACATTAACTTTTGATACAGTAGGAAGAATATACTGAATTCAGAACATTCTCGATGGTTCGACGAAACTTCAAAAATTCCGTTGCTTGTACATGTGCGGCGATAGGCGCAACTCATTCCTCAGTCTAATCGGAATCACGTACGACACCAACAGAAGGACATTCAACTCAAACAGGAATTTCGAGGTATCACTTTTTCGGTGACGGCACCTTTTGGAACTTCCGTTCCGGTACACTCAATTTCGGCTCCTAATAAAATAATTTCCGCATTTTATATTCATTCATTTCCAAACAGTTCTTGATTTAGAATAGCAAATTTGTGTGCTATTTTTTAAACTCTCTTGGGCTGATTTTCCCCTGCTGAGGGTTCCTGAACAGACGTTTCAAACCGTGCTTTCACCTACATCTTTCGCTATTACTTTCTCTCGCAGGCCTTCAAGGAAACGAGTGAATATGGCAACATCCAGTATTATTTCTTCGATGGAAATATCGGGATTTCATTCACTTATGGAACGATTCGTAAGCAATTTAAGGAATCGCCGTTTGAGATCCGTCTGTTCGATACTCAAAAGTCACTAGAAGATGCGAAGAACAACACCAATTTCGTTAGAATGGATGTTAAGTTTAACTGAATTAGCATTGTTCGTTCATTCTATACTTACTGTTTGCCCCTTCATTGTTCCCTGTTGATCATGTTTTTTTATGATTTGTGTTAACTATTTTCATTATCGTTTTTCTCAACTCTCGAGCTATAAAGATGTTGAAGTTTAAGAAGAAGAGAGATTTAAGAAGTTTCATGGAAACTGGTTTGATTCCAGATGAATATATTTTGAATCACTTTTTTGCGATCGGTGATATTTTTCTGTCAGAACCACAAGTTAATTATGTCTCAAAGGTTCGCGAGCATTTCACCATTAAAATCTAACTTTATTTAAATTCAGAATTATTAAATTATTAGAAAAATCAGTAGTCGATGACACCAACTTGTTAGCTAATTACGGCATTCTACTCTCCATAAATTATTTTAACGGTTTCAACATATTTTTTCTACGACATAATACAACGTTGTATTGTTGTACAGCCTATCGATTGTTTTTAAATCGCACTCTTCACCTTTGTTAACAGTCTTCCCCACTTCCTCTTATTGATTGTTCTTGCGCTTTATTTTACTCCCTTATTTACAGCCTTGCTTAAGCCCTTTAATTTTGCACGTCTCTTCACTCATTGATTTAGAAATTTTCATACCGCGAAATAAAATGAGATCGATTTTTCGCAAGAGATCAGCGATTCATATTTAACAGGGTTTTGTAAGCGCGTTGCGGTTAGGCGTTGCGGTCGAGACGCCAGTAGCCACAGCTACACCACTCACACACTAACAAGAAAGCGAGTATTGCCACTGCTCGCACCTCCACGCACCAAGCGCAACAGCGAACACCGCTGAAGGAGCTGCGAAGCGAGGTTGGTCTCTAATCGGATCACTTATCGATTGCTCACCCTCTCATATTCGATTCAGATGGCTGGCGAGAAGCAGAAGAAGGGATCGCATCTCATCGCCGGAGGCACGATCGTGCGCGTGGGCGTGCTGGTACTGCTGACGGCTGCAGCCCTCTACTGTCGGCCCCCGACAAGGTACAGACGATGTAGATTAGGATTATTGCAATGTGACTTTTATTTTATATAAGCACGATGCACAAGGGTAGTTTCCCATAACCTTACAAGAGTGATATTGAAGGACGTATGCATTGCGATTACTAGTTTAGATTTAATTATTGAATGCGCAAATATGCTCGTAGGGTCAACCTGTTTGTCGTTATTTTACTGTTCAACATTTAAAATTATTTTTAATTATTAAAAACTCAGGCGTGCAACTTCTCGAAGGAGGAGCTGGCGAAGCGGGAGGTCGTCCCATCGACATCGCCAACAACAAGGAGTTCCGGGAGCCGGCCGACGGTAAGTAGGCTCTACTTTTAATGACGGGATTCGCCATATCATTTCCTTGAAACTGAAAAGTAGCTATCCTAATTATTGCTGAAACTCGTGCCATAAAAAAAGAGAGCCCGGAGCCGAAAATGTCGAGGGTAACTAGATAACTAGCCTGCGGCCGGTCTGTTTGTCGAAGATATGCATATTGGATCTACTTTTGATTCTCAGATCGCCATAGTGATTTTGTATTTTTTGATTGTGATGGTCCCTCATGAATTCTAAAAGTTGCCAAGCCAATTTGTGATTCTCAAGAAGATTCAAAATGTTTATAATTAAATTATTTAAATATCGAATGCCAGGTGATGTGCGCGTACAAGCTGGTATCCGTGCACTTCAAGTGATTCGGCTTCCAGCATATGGTCGAGAGCTTCTCCCACAAGCAGCACCCCCGACTGTTCTCAAAGTTTCACCGCGAGGTTCGTGTTTCGGACGATTCGTTTATGAGGTGTCAATGAAACATGAAAGTGGTGGGACGAGCGATCACTTTGCGAAGGACTCGTGGCATTTCGAATATAGGAGTACTGCAGCTACTGATCGGACCTTATACTGCAGGTGCAGTCTGGCATCAACTCCGACTTTGTCATCCCACTGCCAAACGTCACCAACTCCGACATGCAGCTCATCCTCAACTGGCTGCAGGGGTAAGTTATTTTTAAATATTTTAAATAAAAATTTGAAAAAAACGAAAATATGCTAAGGATAATATTTTGTAGTTTCCCACCCCACCCCACCGAGCAAGAGGTAGAAACGCGCCACAACAGCGACAACAAATACTGCGGACGGGTACGGTCTCGTGAGGGTTCGGTGGTTTTAACCTGATGTCTAATTAAAATTGATGTCCTTACAGACCCAGATCGCGCCCCTAGAACGACGCTTCTTCGAGGCACTACCCACGGCGAACGCGCTGTTCGGCATGCTCAATTCAGCGATGTAAGAATTTTTTTAAATATTATTTCTAGATTTTCGAAAATATGACAAACGATAACGCCAATCTCACACAGGTACCTCGACATTCCTTCGATCTCCGAGGCTGGCTCATCCTATATGGCCGAGAAGATAAAGGTATACGACTGTGGTTGAAATTGAGCTTTGATATACACAGGACACGGCTGTGGAAGAAGCGCGTGCCTACATGAATCTGCCCGATGACATACAAGGATGGGAAATGGATCAGATGAAGGATGACCTGCTGTGGTTGAAACAGGTATTGGTCATTGTTCAATCAATATCTAATCGATATCTAATGCCAGGATGCCCCAGGTAAGCGAGGGAGCTAGGGAATGGGATGGTCGAATAGGGTCGTATAGTGAGGTCGCTAGGCTCCTCGCTTGGCCATCCTTAGTATGGACGTGGGGAAAGTGGTGATCATCTCTAGTGAGGGCTTGTATATACAGCGGCAATTATTTCAACGTACACTATCTCGATGGAATATCACTCCATTCAACTCAACATTGACATATTTATCGTGGCCATTTAATGGTTCAATTTTTCGATTCATCCTCCTTATATTTGTATTCCAAAACGCAGTCAACCATAGGAAAGGCTTTGTTGGAAAAAAAAACACTAGTCTCAGCCGAAACCATATTTACTATAATTATTGTAGACCCCTCTCTGTGGCCTTTTACTGCCTGTGGTACGCGGGCGTCGACGTGAATGCGCACTCCGAGTTCGCCCACGCCGCAACCACAAACGGATACGTGAGCGAGGAGGCCAGGAATCAGGTACGGTATCGATTGATGGTTACGGTATGAGAAGGTATTGATCGTTACAGTACATGGACTACAACGTGCTGCCGGAGGCCTTCCATGACGATGTTAATGCCACGGACCTCCCGCAGCCGGTGATCGTCAAGAAGGAGTTGATGGTACGGTAGCCCATACGTGGGCAGTGATTGCTGCTGAGTTTTAAAACCCGGGATGGCGCCCACTAGTTCAGTGACAAAACCGGCAAGGTTTACGGAAACTGGTGCACTAAAATTGGCAGAAGTATTATCCAGAGGTGGGCACGGTCCGGCCCAAATTTGAGGGCATTCGATTATCTCATAGGGGCATTTGATTAGGACCAAAGGTATTAGATTTTTAGAACGACCGTTCCACAGCCTACTTTGAGACACAATTCTGGAAGATTTGGACAACTTCTAAAATTTTCAAAATTTCGCCCCATCCACGGGCATTAGATTTTCTCCTGGGGGCATTTGATTAGGATCAAAGGCATTTGATTTTTAGAATCACTGTTTGCCAGGCTACTTTGAGCCAAAGTACAGGAGGGACTGAACAACTTCGTAAAAATTGTGGGTCGTTGCCTGCCCACGTATGGTATTATCCAAAACCGGGATGGCTTTGCTGCTAGAATCAAGGGTGCCCATGTTCTGCGGTAGCCTTGGCTACGATAATCTATCACAATCTGGTTTTGTAGGAGTACGTCATGCCGTTCCTGACGAATCCGGACTTCGCTCCGATGATGCAGCCCGATCTGTCCGACCTGCCGCGCGCCCTATTCGCCACGTGCGAGTTCGACGTGCTGCGAGATGAGGGAGCCATCTACGCCCATCGACTGAAGGAGACCAAGGTGAGTAGGAGCGGAGGGACAGGGGGGGGGGGTATATTTTCAAAAGTTATTTATTAATCACCATCAACACAAGTACAAATTGAGGATATACATAATAATGAAAGTTGGAAAATACGCATGTGCCCCTAACAATTGTCCAGTCCCTGCATGTTCCTATTAACTAATCCTACTTCTTTCCTCTGCCCCTCTTGGCTGGCTCGTTTCCATCCCCCTCGTAACCTTCCTCTTCTCCATCCGCTTCCTCCCCTCTTCCCCTCTTCGTCTTCCTCACTCTCCTCGGTCTCTCTGGCTGCTTCACCTCCCCTTCTTCGCCTGCTTCCTCTTCCTCAGATGTCTCGTCTTCCTCTGCCACCCTCCCCTTCCCTCTGGTGCTTCCTCTCGCCTTCCCTTGCTCCCTTCGCCCCCTTCCACGATCAGCTGGAGTCTTCGGCTCCTCCTCCTCTCCTTCGTTCCACTCGGAACCAGAAGAACGAGTCTCCTCCCTCGTCTCTCCCCTCTCATGATCCGACTCCGAATCGCGTTCATCACTGAACACGATCGGGTCCATGATGGGGTTCGAGTCCGAGTCGACCTCTTCACCGTATCCTCCTCCCAACTCGACGGACGCATCACTCTCTCCTCCATCGTCTACCGCATTCCCTTCCTCCTGGCCCTGCTCCTCCCCGTAGAGCGTCTTCACATAGGTGAACGAATCGGGGGCGCCGACCTTCTTGAGGTATGCGTCCAGCTTCCTTTGGCGAACCACGTCTTGGACCTCCTTCCAAACCTAAAATATTTGTTTGTTTTCTACTAGCAAATATATTACTGAGATGGAATTAAAGATGCTAACCTCTCCTCTCCATTTGTGATCTACTGCAGTCATTTTCCTCTTCACGCTCAGCACCTCCCTTCCCTTCACTCTTGTCACATATGAGGATTTCTCCTTCCTGAGATGGAGAAGATCGGCCATCGCGATGGCGTTATGATGCAGCACTGCGAGTTTGATCTTCTCATGGTAGAAGTGGGGGGAGCTGAATATGCGTTGTAGTAGCTCAGTTACTGTAGCTGGTTCTTTAAACTTTTGCTCAGCTTCCATAATGCGTAGGTCTTATAATGTCTTACATGGCGATATCCTTGGGCACATAGAGGTTAATCAGTCGGTTGAAGGATTCGCAGGGAGAGGTGTTCTTCTTGGGTGAAGCACGGAGGAATCCAGAGAGGAAGGTGGGCTTCAGTATCACCTTTTTGAGCAGTCGGAATTCCTCGCTCTTCCTGTCGATCTTGTGCTGTGGTGACTCCGGTAGATCCTTGTGCGTGCATTCGCTGATCCCAGACAGAAACGGCACCTTTGTTGTATTCATTTTAACACATTTCATGCATGAGATAATACATCTAATAGTCAATTATTTAATTATGTATTCGCACTAACTTTCTCGAAGTGCCTATGACGCCCACACACATGAGCGAGGACGCTCTTCCATCTCTCGAGACCCTTTGCCCTGCTCTTCCGGTATTGGTAGTGGACGTGGTAGCAGTGATTAATAATGGGCTTCCACCAATGCTTGACCAGGGCGCATTTCTTCTTCTTGCTCAGCTAAATTCAGTTGTAAATATTGTATACGTATCATGTTTTAAAGTACCCCACCGAGGAACGTTTTTTCGAATTCGATGTAAGAGCTTGAACAGAGGGAAAATCAATGCCCTGACGCGCAATTTCAAAAAATACTGTATCAAACAGTATATCGATTACCAGGGGAGTGCTGCACGAGGCATGTATTTTGGGTCATGGTAGGTCAAGACTAAGTATCGTACCCAATCGATCGTACAGTACCCCCAGATACCGTATGATGCTACCGTACTCCAGAATATCGTGAACAAACTTTATTTTCAAAAAGTCAATATACCGTACCCAATCTATCCTACAGTACCCATACCGTAACCCTGTGTAAAGTACCCCTTGCTACCGTAATCCACACCACTGCGGTCAATCAACTGACGTTTTTCCAAAACATTTACCATTGAGTTGATTCTTGCTCTATACCGTACCCAATAGATAGTACAGTACTCCTGATACCGTATATCACTACCGTTACCCCGATTATCGTGAACTAACTTTATTTTTTTTCTGGTACCATGTTCAATCGATTATACATCACCCAAGTAACTACCGTAACCCAGTTTCTTGGGTCAGATCCAGTTCCTTGGGTCAAACATTTTTCTAAAAATCCAAAATAGGTTTTAACATTATTTTAAAGTATCCTACCGTATATGTGATTATTGTATAATCATTTTATGATCAATTTTTGATTTTTAGAAAAATGTTTTTAAAAAAACACGTTCCTCGGTGGGGTACTTTAACGCTTGCTTCTCTAACTACTAATCAATTACCTCTCTCAGATTGCTGTTGATTCCCTTCACTAGGTGCCAGAAGTCAAGAGAGTGTCTAATTTTGGAGAAGAGTGGATCGGTTCTTAGCATTTTTCCGATTTTAGCGTCATTGTCAGAAGTTACACTTCTTATCTAGGAAGGCGTAGCATTACTCATGTTTCACTACTGCTGATTAGTTAGTCCTGAACTGTGATAGCTGACCGTAAAGAGTTTTGACAATAATATCTTCAGCCCTCGCTTCACTCCCTCTTTCTCCATCCGCCCACTCACACCATCTGTAATGTACACCACTTGTGATCAACTCACTAGTTACTAATATCAACTAACACTACCTATTCCCTTCATGTCCTTGTGCATGTTGACTGCCTTGAGAACTAGGTTCGTGGCAAGATCAACGATGCTGTTGGTGTTGTTCCGAGCAGTGAACCCCCGTGTGCCGTACCGACCATCGACAGCCACATCGATTCCTCTCTTCTAAACAGTTAAAACTCGATTAAGATTTTTTACCTTTATACGGACACCAAGTGATTTTATGTTTAACTAATTTTACAGTCTGATATTTCAGATCCGAGAAGAGACTCGCCCATCTCAATGCAGCACCGGCTGGAGCACTATGAGGTTATGAGGGGAGAGAGGGGTATATTAGTAAGTACCGTACCCCCTCATGGGCACTTTTTCAGGAACGGGCCGAGGTAAGCGGCCGGGGCCTGCGCTCGTCTGATTTTGAGGTAAGCTACAGTTCAAATAACAAATCTGATTGAAACTGTGAAATCTCTGACCCCGCTGACATTTCTGACTGTATCCTCGACGACCTTCTCGTGTCTTTCGTAGACCGTATCTACAGCTGGTATCACAACCTCTGCCAGATGCGATTTCAGTGTGCTGTAGCATGGAAGGGCGACTCCCAATTCTTTCCCCATGTCGAGAAATCTCTGAATTTCACAATCGGGTTCATATTACTTTCGATATAGTCCATCTATTATGATCTAATCTTCAATAGGCATATGCTAACCGGAGTAGAAACGGCTGTGGTGTGGAGGGTCGTCGATAGTTTGAGATTACCCTCGAAAAAGCCCTCGATCTGTTCTTGGGAAGTCCACTTCACAATCCGTTCGCAAACATTGCAAAACCATTCCAGACAGAGGGTGGATCCGACACACCACGAGCGGAAGGATCCGGCTCGGATCTCGGCGGCGCCACACTCACGACAACGTTTGAAAAGGGGGAGAAGGGACGACTTGAAGACCAAGTAGAAAGTGTTTTCGTCTTGTATTGTCGGCCCGTTTTTTTTCCACTTCGTTGTCCGATGTTGCCTCAGTGCACATAGTTTCTTGAGATGGTGCGTATGACTGAATTTCGATTTTCATTGTGTCCAAAACGATCCTAAATACCTAGGCGATAGGGATGGCATTGCAATAAATGTACTTATTCTGCGTACTCTCCGCACGGGTGAAAGACTATGGAGAAGGAAGACGAAAATCTTTTCTTGCGATGCCATCCCTAGTATCCCCACTATGTAATAATTCGAGGAATAGTATTTACATCATTCTCATTTTTTTAAACATTTAAATCACATTGTTTTATAACTCAGAACCATTGAAATTGTCTTGTATGCTATTTGTGCAGTAAAGACTAAAGTACTTTTATACTTATATCATCTGATATGTGTCTCAACTGAATCATTTGCGTACCCCAGATTGCGCACGATGCGGAGATGGAGGTTCTGTCGGTGGATCAAACGGTAGGTCAAACATCGCATTTGCGATGCCATCTATGCTACCCTCGGATGGATCTTCGTCCATCGTCCCACTCTGTAACATTCGTATTGTTATTTTGATTCAAATGCTTATTTTCGCCTCCCCAGGGCTTGTGCAAATTACCTCCTCAGGGCATATCTTATGTTTCCATTGCCTCCCCAGGGCATACTAGAGAAACGATTGTGGCCTATATGATATAATAATGCGTACAATACCTGTTTCCTAACCTCCCTTTCAAGCCTTGGAGCATCCGTGGATTGGTCTTCTCGCAACTGATAGGTAGCATAACGACAAAGTAATACAACGACTGAATACTGCGGAGGTGCAGTGCGAGTATTAGAGGCACAATCGATAGATAACACTAGATCAATAGATACTCACGTCGTCCGGTAGAGGCCCTCCTCTCTTGAAGTGATTGAGACACATCCTAGGCGTCTTCCCTTCAGCGTACATCCCGGCTACTCTCTTCTCCAGCTCGTCGTGCTCCTCCTCCAGTAGATTCAATCGCAGCAGCCACTCCTTCCTCTTCTCCTCCTTCTTCGGTACCGTTTTCGCGACCTCTACTTTACGTGGGCAGACAACGCATTTGAAGGGCATCTACTAGGAGGCAATTGCACGATATACATTGACAGCAGAACACAAAATAGTCTAAGTTCATTCGTGCGCAGTTGCGTTAAACTGGTTTACTAACCGCATACATACGAACAAACGTGATTAGCGATACAATACAAAGCAGTTTTAAGCAAAATACAACAAGAATCGCTGAAAATAAACAGGAAAACAGCGGAAAATGGTTGAAAGAGTTCGAGTGCGACCAGTCCATGAAAATTTTAATCAATTCGTATCAAATACCGTAATTGTAATACCTCGACTACACGAACAGCAAATATTTTTATTTCCCGGCTTTGTTTATTTTTAGCTTTAATAAAATTTATTTAATTTTTTTGAATTAGTGCATTGAAATGAGGGAACAAAACTGCGCAAATTGAAGCACAGTTGATTTTTGACTGGTGGGTACCTTTAAAGGAGGAGCAAACTCAAAATTCAATTTTGAAACTATAATATGCACTGCCTAGAGCTCCACAACGATAAGAAGCTCCTAAAGTTGTACATTGATATCTCCATTCCGAACAGAGTTATAACTAGTTGGCTGGGGTCCAGATCAGGGAAAGCTCAGGGAAGAGGGCGAGATAACACACGACTTGAAGAGAGTGCGTCCCTACATGAAACATATTCCAACCGAGCGCGCGTTTGTATTTACTCCTCCTTTAACAAATTTTAAGACTTTTTTACTTTGGGGAGTTTATCGATCAAATTTTAGTTACGGTCGGAAATCAATATTTCGATTTTTACTTCCGACATTCTTGGCTTGGAAGAAAGCTTGGAGAAAGCGGCTACAGTAATCTTTAAACCACAATTCAAGTTGGCAGCCTCCTTCCTCATTTTTAACGAAATATATATTTTTCAAAAATTATGATATTATCATGGAATGTGTATTAGTTCATGTAGAAGCTATAGAGACAATAAAATTTGTGGAGGTTCTTATTTTCGGGGGTTTGTATAAATGTCGGAAGTAAAAGTTTCCGACCGTAGCTAAAATTTGATCGATAAACTCCCCAAAGTAAAAAAAGTCTTAAAATTTGTTAAGGAATGCAGCGCCCTTACCGCAAAAGCGATCTGAGTCGATATAAATATTTTCCGAGATTACTGTAGTTTTCGCCCAGATCCGCGCCTGTGGCTGCGCGGATGCGAATCGAAATTATATATCGATGCTCGTATGTTTCTCTCGTTGAGTACTACCATCTGGTGAAGTCAGAAGGAATTCGAATTGTCGGTCATTGCCAGGAATATTTTGGTTTTCTGAGATAGTGCGTTATATGTAAACCAAAATCTTCAACCACAGTCCAGCTTGTGCGTCACATTGGTGGGAAATCTTAAATAATATTTATTTGTAAAAGATAATCAGAAGGCACTAAAATATTCACAAGGAACAAAATGCCGAAAATGTACTGTCCCGTCACTTTCCGGTTGCCACTTGACTACAAATTTTATTGAAATACATACAACCAATGTTCGACTGTTAGATAGTCCAATAAATATAACTAATTAATTCCGACTTCGTAGCTTAATGATTCTCTTCATGATGTCCGCTCTCTCTCCAGCCTGGCCAGAGAGAAAGCACGCAGAATAAGCAGAATCTGTTCCCAAGCTTCGATACCTAGATGACTCCTCTCTATTCGCAACTGTTAAATATAGTCAACCAATCTCCGCCTCACCAATCTCGATAGCGAAGAAGTAACTAGAGTCTTCAAATAGTGCAGTTGATGCGTGCCAACCTCCTGCTATAAGACGAAATTCATTTTAATCAAATCAATCCCGGATCAAAGCAAATTACAGTCGGTTTCTAGTTTCGCACATTGATCAGAAACAGTGAGAACGCACCACCACGATTCCTTTGAACTTTTTCCGGTTGCAAACATACCAATTAAAAAAAAAATGTTCTTTGTCGTCTGTGAAATACTAATTTCTCACCAATTGAATTATTTCTTTCTGGGATAAAATTTAGAGAGTGTCTCACTTTATTTCTAATCCAGCACAGTCATTTGATATTCCTCGGTTATCACTCGCACAGAGAAGAGAATATGAGACCGTTCGCGATAGATTCGACAAAGCCTCGGAACAGCCCAAAATACGTATCACATGAAAACATGTTTTCTGGGGTAGTTTTCGATGCTGAACGTCGTAGTGCACTTCATTTTGCATGAATCGCTTATCTGTTGTCGGTGTGGTGCCACTTCACTTTCGGCCAAACCTACTTCTTTGTCGTAGCATCCTTGAAATACATGGTAGGAGCACGAAATTTCGTTTACCCGAGCAGAATTTCATTGCGAATCGAACGGTGTATTTCATTGATCATGAATGTTTCTCTTTATCGAGAAAAATCGATTTTTTACTCGTTGAAGTGCGAGAAGGGAGACCTGAATCATTCGAACCGCATTTTCACGCGGATTCGAATGATATAGGCATGTCTGGGGTTTGGAGGTGCCTCGCGAGCGCTATGCCTATTTTTCTGATTTTTACCCCTTTTTCACTGTGGAAAAGCGAATGAGCGGGAGGAATTCATCGAGAAATGATTCTCCCTCTCATTCTTCGCCCTCTCATTTCGCATTTCCACAGTGAAAATGGGGTAAAAATCAGAAAAATAGGCATAGCGCTCGCGAGGCACCTCCAAACCCCAGACATGCCTATATCATTCGAATCAGCGTGAAAATGCGGTTCGAATGATTCAGGTCTCCCTTCTCGCACTTCAACGAGTAAAAAATCGATTTTTCTCGATAACGAGAAACATTCATGATCAATGAAATACACCGTTCGATTCGCAATGAAATTCTGCTCGGGTAAACGAAATTTCGTGCTCCTACCATGTATTTCAAGGATGCTACGACAAAGAAGTAGGTTTGGCCGAAAGTGAAGTGGCACCACACCGACAACAGTATTTTGGGCTGTTCCGAGGCATCGTTACGATTTGTTGAATCTATCGCAAACGGTCTCATATACTATCGAACGAGAACGGGTGACGAGATGATTGCGAATATAATTATTAGGAAATTCTGTATTTTTAAAATAACGCTCAAGCACCTGAAAAGGGAAGACGATGAGAAGAAGCGCCGACGTAAGTACGGACAATTACAAACGTGTTTCTATTAATGTATAACCGATTGGATGCAATAATTAACGCATGCGGCATCTCGGACTTATAAAATTATCGGGTGACTCTAATCTACCACGTTTCAACTCAACGAAGGTTGTAGCATGATTGGGAACGAAAATAACATGAGCGCAATCCTAATGCATACTTTGTGTTTCGCAAATTCCTAAAACACCCAGTAACTTCCAATCTAGCGCTGAATTAACGAGTCTACTTTTATAGCAATATCTAAATTTGCTCACCCGTGGGTAGCGATTTAATTTCCTACCAGAGTGAGAACGTGTAATCTACGAGGAGAGTCCTTTCTACCTCCATGCGGCATCGATCCACCTGGCACATGCAAAAACAGTACGTCCGGGCAGAGCAGAATGTGAATATGTAGATATGGATAATTATCACGAATATAAATACATATACATGCATCAATATAGTCATTGTGAGCTGTGTATTTAACACAGGGCAAACATATCAAGCGGTATACTGAGAAGCAAGACTGACGTTGCAGATGAATTGTTGATCATCAATTTCAGCAACGTTTCAGGAAAAGACAAAGCGGAAACTCGTCGGATCAGCAATGTTTCATGAAACGACGAAGCTGAAACTAGCCTTCACATGTTAACTTAATTGATCGGAGGAGAATTCGCATCCAACATAGTGTCCTTACTTGCTTTTGTCGTTTAAATTCTTTTTGGGGGAACGCTTTATGTTTCATGCTAATGAAACACGCTCTTATTGCTTCTGGCGAATAGTCTTAGAAGTCACAGCATTCTGACTTGACAGAAAAGGGAGCTGATTCGAACTGCAATCAGTATACTTGAAATCCTTCTGAAACATCAAATCTAACTCCGTGAATCGCCCTCTCGGTGAACGGAACTGACCAGACTTATTTGTGTTTCACTCCAACTATGAGTCGCAAAAGTGCTAGAATGATCAAATCGGGGGCATTGTTTTATGTTTCAGAGGTTTCTCAAATATCGAAGAGCTTTCAAACAGCCTATTTGCAGTTTGGGTTTTCGCGGGAAAATTCAAAAACTTAATCCCTTTGTCTACCCTTATCTGGAGAGAACAATGGGGTCAGAACGCTATGAAGTTGGATTTCCGATGATCCATCAATGCTGCGGGTTTAAGATTTTTTCCACAATGCACGTCATATTGCTTACAACAATAACCTTCAACAATTGGCGATGTCTTATTACTCTTTTTTTAATTTTTAAATACATTTTGAACACTATGTGAAATTATAATCTGCTTTTGTTGCATAGGGGTATCATAGACAAATTAACAAGCTTAAAACCCGGAAAAAAGGTTGTGCAATGAGCGTTGTTTCCTCGATTCCTGGATTTTCAATATTTGCACTAAGTATAATTCTAAGAAATGTGTCTTTCCAGTTTTGAGAGATTGAGATTTCGGGTTGCCACAAATTGTTCGCCTTTGATCGTATCGAGAATTATGTCGCTAAAAATATTTAAACGATAGTGAAAAGAGGGAGGGGGATGGAAAAGTATTGGTTAGTAGCGTAGGAGTCTAATGCTATTGTAGGTAGATAGGAGTACTCTGATTCCGTTTCTTCATCTTTCGGATCTCATTGATGTGCTGGACTCGGATGAATAAGATATGCTGCATGATGAGTCCATTTCCTGATAGAGGTATAGATTTGCATAAAATTTTAAATTTTATTCTACCGCGATTACTGTATATATGGGGAAATATATTTATTAGGTTGTGAAAAAAGTATTTGTAGATTTGGATCATGATGTTTGAGCACGCCTAAAATTCTTTTCATTTGAGATCTCAAGCTGGCTCAAAAGCATATAGTAGGAGTATACTTGGTCAATATATTTATATATTCCAATCGCTTCATGCTTTTAGGATACCCGCGAAATCCAAGTTTTGACAAATGTGATATTTTCACTCTTTTCTAAAAATATTTCCCGTCTCTCGTATTTTGTGGGGGAAAAGGGCTGTACATTTTCATATAGTGTATTGAGAAGCACATGTACAGTTCTTTCGAAAAATAGGTCTAGCGCCGCTCCTGCCTCAATATAGCACGATTTACACATCACTGAATTAATACCTTAGCTAATAAACAATTATCAAGCGATAACGTTTCCGGCTTCGATGTTCAATCAGACTGGTTTCTAAATAAGTGCGATTCCATGATACACTATGGTGCTACATACCACAGGGAAACATTTGAACTCATCCCTTCTCTACTTGTAGAAAACATAGATTTTCAGTATTGATGAATACAGTCCAATATTGTCAAATTTTCTACTTTCGGTATACGGTGAATGAATAAATTTCCTCAAAAGGGATCTATCCCCTGACTTTGCCCCGTCGTATATTGATACATAAAGAGTAGCCTTAACAGTTAACTACAAAAGTTGGGGCTTTTCACCAACCCTGGAAAATGGAAGACTTGTAATATACGAATTTCGATGTTCAAGTTTCATAGTCGCGATGATGAGTGTTACATGTTTGGGCAGAAGTGTTATATGCCCACCTAAATATATTTTAAAGTTAACCAAGGAAAGTGCTTTTCGTTTCACTACATTTGAGATGGTTATACTAATAGTTACGGATGCACTGTAAAAATAAGTATTTCTATCGATGTGCGGTAGGTTCAAGTTAAAAAATGAGTGTATTTTCTGACAGGCCATTCGGAGCGGACCAGATTCACATGTCGTATTGTGATATCCGTATGCCATACTTTTCGCATCTGACGTAATATTTGCCCTATCCTAGCCTTCCATGGATTGGTGGACCGAAACGTACTCAGTAAAACATTTTGTCGATGTAGCTTTGTCTTCATACTGTGACCTCAATACCAATTGTATAGGCTTGAACCTACGCGGGATAGGAGGGGTGTCCAAGCACTCAACGAGCACAAGTAACAATATGATAATCAGGCGGCAACCAAAGACGGGGTATTGCAGAATCGAAAATTTAAAAATCTACAATTACTTTTTTCACAAACTGATATATCACGCGTCTTCTGAGAGATTGCAGGACCGTGCGGAACCAGGAGCCCCAACTTTCAGCAGTAATCACGAGATAATTATGCCAGAGTATAATGGTGATTAGAAAACTTTCTACTTTGGCCGTTTTTTTCATAACCGGCTTTTAGGTATTTTCCGGTTCCGCACCCGGCCCTACCGTATTTCAGCTCCCAGATGAGCTAGAATGCTGGAATTGGGATCAAAATGTCCAGAACATTATTTCCAACAACTTTTATGTTGACAACAAAGTTCGACGGCGTCAACTTCATATTGAAATTTACGAAAAACTGCAATTCAATACAGAAAATAAATTCTACCGGCTCGGGGACCTCACCCTTTCAAGTAAGCGGTGCTCATATTCGGAATCTTCATACCCGATTCTATCAGGAAAAAAATACAGCCGAACTTCTTAGGGGTGACAAGTGGTCTTCCCAAGGCAAAAATAGCGTCCAAATATCTCAATTTCAACATGACTTTTCTGAAAATCATCGGATAAAAGCTCCAAAACACTACTATATTGGCGAAAACATCATAAATAAGTAATATAACTCTAAATAACTCGAATGAATTGCATTTTGGTACTTTTTAAAAAAATCGAAAAAAATTTTCACGATTTTCATGAATTTCTATTTTCATGATTTTCATAGATCTTTTGGAACTAAATCATATAAAACAATGAGATGGTAATACAGAGGCATTATTTCTTCGAAAAAAATCCGATTTCGGTCACAGAGCCGGGAAATACAAACTTTCCGGTTTTGGTTTCCGGATTTGGACAAAACTATGTTATCTATGGAAAATTAAGCCGTCTAGTTATTTATATTTATTAGCAACTATAAATAAACACATTTTACGCTGAAAGGACGATTTTTGTCAAGATATGACAGTCCTGCATTTTGTAAATTGTAATTGAATTTTCAAAGTGTAATTTCAGCTGCAACTGAATCTATGCTGAATTTTTTGTTAGAATTCTTCCTTATTGCGTAAAATGTGTTTATTTATAGTTACTAATAAATATAAACAACTAGACGGCTTAATTTTCCATAGAGAAAAAAATTTTGACCAAATCCAGAAACCAAAACCGGACATTTTGTATTTCCCGGCTCTGTGACCGAAATCGGATTTTTTCAAAGAAAGCATGCCTCTGTATTACCATCTCATCGATTAATGTGATATGGTTCCAAAAGATCTATGAAAATCATGAAAATAGAAATTCTTGAAAATCGTGACAATTTTTTTCGAAATTTTTTCGATTTCTTTAAAAAGTACCAAATTGCATTCCATTCGAGTTATTTAGAGTTATATTACTTATTTATGATGTTTTCGCCAATATAGTAGTGTTTTGGAGCTTTTATCCGATGATTTTCAGAAAAGTCATGTTGAAATTGAGATATTTGGACGCTATTTTTGCCTTGGGAAGACCACTTGTCACCCCTAAGAAGTTCGGCTGTATTTTTTTCCTGATAGAATCGGGTATGAAGATTCCGAATATGAGCACCGCTTACTTGAAAGGGTGGGGTCCCCGAGCCGGTAGAATTTATTTTCTGTTTTGAATTGCAGTTTTTCGTAAATTTCAATATGAAGTTGACGCCGTCGAACTTTGTTGTCAACATAAAAGTTGTTGAAAATAATGTTCTGGACATTTTGATCCCAATTCCAGCATTCTAGCTCATCTGGGAGCTGAAATACGGTAGGGCCGGGTGCGGAACCGGAAAATACCTAAAAGCCGGTTATGAAAAAAACGGCCAACGTAGAAAGTTTTCTAATCACCATTATACTCTGGCATAATTATCTCGTGGATAGTGCTGAAAGTTGGGGCTCCTGGTTCCGTGGGCTGTCCTTTTTCATGCATTCTCAGTAAAACTGAGCATGTGGGCACGAGTAGAGTCAGAAAATTCAAGCAGTTTAACTGAAAGTGGCATATTCGCCGTTTCATAAATTAGACGATATGCTCTTAGAATTTGTGAGAAATATCAAATTCCGTGTTTTTTTTCTATGTTAACCCGATCAAAACATTCATTTTTAGGTATTATGTGTTTAGGTATTATTATCATTACATTATCAGGTCATGGGACAGAAAACGGAGAAAGGAGGTAGAACATTCGTTTCTCTCTTCGGTCGCTGACTATCTGTGAGTCAATGGAACTATGTTCTTCCAGATAGAGTTAATCGTCTCTCTACGACCAGTTTAATCGATGTTTCACCAGATATTCAAGTACTGTGGAAGCAGAATATTGCATGGAAACCTTGTGATTAAAATATCTCGGGAAAGATCGTTCAAAATTGATATTTGTTGAGATTTGAGAACAAGCGAATTTTCAGCTTCAGTCATAGATAGTAAGATTTCCATTTTGAATTTTCACCAGTGGATGATATGTTTTGATGCTTAGAAAAACTCAAATAAACTTCTTATTATGATTTTATAATGACAGAGTAAAGAGAAACGAGCAAAACTCCATTAGACGGTGGCAGTGGATGCCTTTCTTCCTCCCCATATTTGCTCGAGGGAGACTCGCACGCATGCCTGCAAACATGTTCTATGAAGGACCTTCGTGACTAGCCAACTTCGCATTCCGAATAATAATCATCCGATTGAAGCATACAAATAAATTCGATTATTACAATATTGACTGGATAATAAAAACCAATTCGAACTGATCCCTGATCTGGCTCACAAATATCTATTTAGAATATCTAAGAACGTAATGTTTCTCTGCTTGGTACGCGACATTTGGTGGAAAGTTTCACACTTCTTGATTTACTCCACTCAACTTCACGTCGTACATCATCGCTATATCCACGTAGAAGTCGTTGTCGCCATCACCGAAGATAATAGGCATCTGATGGTGGAGTATATCAAAGGAGATGATTTTATAATTTTGGTTATACAGTTGCGGACAAAAGTTTAGCACCAAATTTCAAATGATCATAACTTCTTTCAAAATTGAGATAAAGACTTACGGTTTGGAGCATTCGAGAGATACACCTCATGAAATGATCGGCATATGGATGATGCGCTGAAACCTAAATATCGCGGGTTTCAAAATTTATTTTCCCGGAGATCTTTCCAATTGTTTTTTTAAACGTCAGCCGAACTGTGTTATGAGGCCAATTTCATTTTGGATAAAGTAGCTCCCCCGATGATGCGAATCCACTATCCAGCGTGTTTGGTGCTTCTCGATGGGAGTCGGTATATCGATTTTCAGAGACATCACAAATTTCGTTTTTTTGGCTATATCTTCGGAACAAATAGAGCTAAAGGGTGACAATTGCATAGGTGTCATTCTGCCGTGATGGAGCAACAACCTACCAAGTTTCATAGTGAACGGACTGAAAATCGCAAAAATCGAAAAAAATGGTGCACCAATATTCAGCCACATGAAAGTAACCAATCGGGTTCATCGAAAAATCTGATTTATTGTCACTTTATCATAAACTATTAGAGAATTACTCTGCGAAATTGCGAGATTAGGCGATTCTTTATACCCATTTTTCAAGTGAATACTCGGCGATTCTTTATACCCATTTTTCAAGTGAATACTCGGCGAGTCAGAGTGGAGCGGCTGTTCAGAAGTAGTCGGACTCAACAATCTCATTATCCGAACACGAACATTTCAATTCAAATGAACCCAATTCAACGATCAATGTTCATAACTTGGTATACATGTCGGTTTAGTCCAAATCTGGCAATGCTCTATTTTTCCTCAAGCCTCATGAACCCGTTCCTTCCCCACTGACCCTCCCCAAGTATTCGCATGCAACACGGGTATAAAGAAACGCCTGATCTCAAAATTTCGCACAGTAATTATCTTATAGTTTCTGCATAAAGTGACAGGAAATCAGATTTTTCGCTGAACCCGATTGGTTGCTTTCATGTGGCTGAATATTGGTGAACAATTTTTTTCGATTTTTGCAATTTTCAGTCCGTTCGCTCTGAAACTTGGTACGTTGTTATCACGACAGAATGACACCTGTGAAATTTTGACCCTTTAGCTCAATTTATTCCGAAGATATAGCCAACAAACGAAATTTGTGATGTCTCGGAAAATCGATATACCGACTCTCATCGAGAAGCACCAAACACGCTGGATAGTGGATTCACATCATCTCTTTCCAAAATTTATTTGGCTTCATAGCGCAGTTCGGCTGAGGTTTAAAAAAAAATTAAATCGAAAGAATTTCTGGAAAATAAATTTTGTAACCCGTGACATTTAGGTTTCAGCAGATCATCCATATAACGATAATGTCCTGAGGTGTATCTCTCGAATGCTCCAAACCGTAAGTCTTTATCTCAATTTTGAAAGAAGTTATGATCATTTGAAATTTGGTGCTAAACTTTTATCCGCAACCGTACGAACCGATACTAGAACGGCACATCGTTTAAGTTAACAGTTACGTACCCATCGTGAAACATTTTTATTCCAAAAAAGCGGGATCACAGGAGCCACAGAGTGAATCCACTAACGATCTCACCGTTGAGTAATGACATACAATATTCAGGAAAACACTGAGCGGAAACAAAACACTCAGGAAAACAGAAACACTGAGCGGAAACAAAACACTGAGCGGAAAAATAGATAAGATGGAGGAAGCAGGGGATGCTCGATACAATTCAATTTAAATTAATCTAAACGTATACCAATTCCCTTACCGTATGCATCCTGCAGACGGCGGATGTAGGGTAAGGGGAGGAACGAATGTCCGCCCAACGTTGAAACCCTGCGCTTGCAAGTGTTTCCCGTTTATTATCTTGCAGTTTACCTTTACAGATGGCCAAGAGCAATTGCTGCAATGCAGAGAGGTATGGCTGTCATACTACAGTCGATTTTTGAAACAATCGGGGAATGGTATTACGACAAAATATATTTCTCTGTATGTGATGCTGTATCTTAATATTCCAATGCGTCAACAATGCGTATATCAATGGTCGTTTAATCATGGACCGAGAGAACTGAAGAACGTAAAGAATCAGATACAGAATTTGCTCGGATGGGAAGCATGGCTTTTTTTTAAAATCAACCTTTGTTTGATCTGATTAATGCTGCATCGTACACTGTGAACATGTAATGCCTTGGCAACGCAAGTTCATCCAGTGATATTCGGAAGGTCAAATTATACAAATAATTCAGTTTTTTTCTAAATAAACGATACCCAAGCGAATTAGCAAAAGGGATTGTATCGTATTGCACGAGTGAGAAGATGAGTATGATAAGTGCTAAGAGTTCTACGGTTGTTAGCCAATCAACATCAATGTGAGCACGATAACGAGCATTTCAGAGTCATGTCGATTTGTTCATCATGGGACTTCACAGCACCCTTTTTTTTGATTTTTCATTGGCAACTGCTCTCTCTTCCAAACCACTCATCATAATCGAGAGAATGAACCATTTTACACACGTCACATCACTTATTATGTACGATCTTTTATTTTTGCATATTTAATTTTTCAAGATATTTTCATTTCGCTAACGCTCTCGTCTTCAAAAGAATATTTATTCGCGTCATCGAACTAGTATTATGTAAGATATATCACGAGAAAATAACAAAAAAACACGAAATGGGACGAGCGTTAGAAAAGAAGCCAAGATTTAGTCGTTTCAAAGATTCACTTTTACAGCTTCGAATATCAGGCATCTCACGAGAGGTTCAGGACAACGCTAGCACAATCAGAAAAGATTTTGAGTGTTAGCTTGCTGCAAATTTTCAGAACTCTCACTTCGTGTCTGAAAAAATATTTTAAAAATATTTTGTTTAGTCTAAAATTTTGCCAATACGCTGGCCTAATACAATCCTCCCATAACAGTAAATGTCCGATGTTTCCGTTGCTAGCTCAACATGTCCGCGGGGTGCCCGAGGGTTTTACTGAGTGGGTCTGCTAAGACTTATCGCGGAATTGTATCTTTCACCTGATGGAGGGGCGCTACACATAGTACTGAACTAGTTATTGTTTGAGATGGGTGCGATCGGGGAGGCGGTTGTGGCGGAACAAATAATACTATGATCTTTCTATTGGGGTGTTCGGAAAGTTCGTATAATTTTTTGTTTTTATTTTTAATTCAATGCTTTACAATTCTCAGTGACCAATGTATGCCCCCTTCTTTCTCACTACCTCCCTCCAGCGATTGGGCAGGGTCTCGATTCCTCTCTTCCAGAATGCGGGTTTCTTCGAGACCGCCCAGTTCACGAAAGCCCTCACAACTTCATCTCGATTCTTGAACTTCTTTCCTTTGCAGAAGTCAGAGAGAGAGCGGAAGCAGTGGTAGTCGCATGGGGAGAGATCCGGAGAATACGGTGGATGGGGAATCCTCTCGATCTTCAGCTCGTCCATTTTCTTCTGGGTCGTCTTCGCTCGATGTGGGCGAGCATTGTCCATCAGAAGAAGAATTTTGCCCTGTTTCAGGAGTCTGGGAGGGACTCTGATCGCGACATCTTCCAGTTGTTCAGAGAAGAGGTCGGCATTGATGCTGGTGCCAGGGGCGAGGATCTCCCAGTAGATGGGACCGAGCACTGAGAAGAAGAAGCAGAGGAGTTCCTTCTTTCCGTGCTCTTCCTTCTTCGGGACGGGCGTGGGCTTCTCATCTGCATCCACCCATTGCAGTCTCCTCACAGGGTTATCATACGTGATCCACTTCTCATCTGTAGCGATGATGGAATTGACCCATCTACCACCGAGCATCGTGTTGCAGAGTGGAGTTAAAGATAAAGGTGCAATTGATTCGTTTATTGTAAGTTTTGAGTATTGGGATGGTGAGCACTGCGCGTTTCCAGTGAGCTGTGCGTTTCATCATGTTTCCAAAGTCGTGGGTTAGAAGAATGAGGCGATGTTTTGGTCTCATAGTGGCTATACATAATAAAAAAATTCGCTTTCTTCCTTGTTGGCCTACGGATAAATGGCTAAGTGTTACTTGGCTACTCGAATTGCAGAAGTTTGGCCTACGTCTTATTTTTCTTCTCTCAGCAACTAATTGAAGAGGGGAGGAATGTGTGGATAGGCAGGTAAGCACCTTTACAGCCCACAGCTCAGAGTCGCAGATCAGAGTCGTTGAGAATGTAGACGAAAAGGAGAGCGAATGCATTACAAACATGGTGATTTATGACCAGTTGGAGTGACGATGCACAACATTCTGAATTAATTACTGTTGAAATTGAGTGATTGTTTCGCTTTCAATAGTGTACTAAAAATATTTGGATGTTATGTTATGCTTTCATCTGTGTAAGATATTAACATCGCTCTGTAACTCACATCTTCTCGCTCCGTCTAACCAGTGATAGAGCAAGAGAACTAGTGAGTGTGAGAATACTTATTTCGTGATACCGCCCTACTCGTTCCACTCCCCGTTCTACTTCTCCCTTTATTTTGAACATTTCACAGAAGTGTTTTCTTTGAAAAGCTTAAGTTATACCGAGTTTCACCGATGATATTCAGACAATATAAATTTATTCCAATATGCGTCCGATATCCATTACTTTCAAATATTCTTACAAAAATTCGGTATTTGCGAAAGGACAAGAGGGTGTTGCAAAAGATCGAGCCCAGATTTCCCCGCTGAGTTGAAGACCTCACCCGGTGGATAGGCGATGCACAACTGAGTAAAATACTTGCAGTTGGAGTTGAGAGTGATCGGCAGAGATTTCGTTTCGAATAAAAAAAAGATCTTTCTATTCAGCCCTCTCCATTGTGCAATATTGTCATCGCACTGTATATCTTCCTACTCTCTCGAACCATCTGTACGACGATAGAGCGTGAGATCTGAAGAGAGTGAGACTAACCCTCCTCGAAATCAACTGCTTCATGCACATGCGTTATCTAGTATTCGCTCATTTTCTTACTGATGCTAGAAAATTTTGTGAAAGCATTTTTTGCCGAATTAAAACATGGAAGATCAGGTTAGATTCTCTTCGTTCCCCACTTTCTTTCGTCGTTCAGTGATATTGAGTGAGTTGAGAAAGGGAGAATGAGTGCATGTCGAGTAAAGTGCTGTAAAAATTCAAATTGGTTCACACGCTCTGAATCTAATTAACATTTAGAGATGCGCTGCGCATCATACTCAAATAATTACTGATTAAATTAAAAATTATTTTTTTGTTTTATTTTATTTTTACAAAATAACAACTTTCAGTATTTTATGTCTCCTCATTGTGTGGTATTCACATCGCTTTCTGTGTTTCTTCGCTTTCCGACAAACCGACGAGAAGGCGTGTGAACTGAAGAGATTGAGACTAACCATTTACTTAAATCGTCTGGCTCTATCTCTACGTTCCGCGTTGTCGAGTCTTTTATTAGGCGAGACAATTTTTGCGACTTACAAGCAAGCATTGGTTATTTAACTGGCAGTGTTGAACGCAAAGGTTCAGAAGTAGATTGCAAAGAACATTTAGATAGATTTGTAGATCAATTTTTAGCAATCAATTTTTAAAAAATAAAAAAAATATTTTTTTTCAGATTTCTGGAAAATTGCTCAACAGACAAGTTATTCATCACGAGAAGCTCGACATTTCTGTTTTTTGAACGAACTTTTTGCTCCACGTTGAAGGAATGTTGAAGGAAATTCAAAAATTCGAAAGCCGGCTTTTAGGCGATTTTGATACCTCGGCCAAACCAAATCAAAATAAAGTTTTGTGACCTTAGATTAGGGTAGCTAAAACGGCTCTCGGGTGATCCGTTTTCCCCTCTCTCTCCGGCTCACAGGCGGGGTCAGGCGGCTCATCCGCCCCCTGGCAGTCTTAGCCAAAGAGCCGTTTTGGGAGCCGTGTCTTTCGGATTAAAAACGGCTCTTTGCCCTTTATCTCAATTCGTTGTTAACCAAATGAACTAATGTTGATACCATTCAAATCAGATCAGTCAGAGCTTTCAAAATTGTATCGAATTGCATGGAAAAACTTACTTTTATTTTTTCACCTCTAGATTTAATTATTGAATTTGCATTGAATTGGCGGCATCACTTTGATGCATACCATGCACCCCTCTAGCACTTCGGCTTCCCTTTGAGGGGAGATCGGAAGGTGCCCTCGGACGGTGCCCTTTGATTAGATCGTAAAACGTCGGAACCCCCCCCCCCCCCTGGTATATAAGAGAGAGGGCTCAGTCCGTCTGTCATTCGGTCTTCGCCAGGACTGCTCCGCTCACATGCAAACTATGAAAGTTGAGGTATTCGACTATGACTGGAAAGCGATAGGAAACAGCCTACTGTCTTCTTCCCTCACTCCCTCAAAGCCACACTCTCAAACCAAGACAAAATACTCGTTTACCTGCTTATAGACAGCAGGTAAAGAATGCAGCAGTGAAGAGAGAGAGGAAATAGTTCCATTTCAATAAACTTTGATTTTTCATATTATAGTTGTTTGTAATCAGCGATAAATCATGTAAAATGAGTCTCTTCCCTTACATTGATAGCGGGGGATCGTCGTCGACGCCGTGGAATTGGATCATCGCCCGCATCGCACTGCAATATTTTAAAACATTTTTATATTTTTGTTATAAAGCCTTAATTAATATGTTCGAGTTTTCGCATAGCTCAATATTTCCATTCTATCCAATAATTCAATAGCTTGTCTGTCCAAAAATAACACATTCCTCACCACCTCCACATAGGGCGTTCAGGTCGTCAAAACAGTGATGACTCGATCCTTGCGAGAAACCTGAAGGACGAAGGACGATCTGTTATGGTGTGCTTTATCTTTTTTTTCATGGAGCAATAGGCGAAACAGAAATACGCGGGCACGAGTTGAGGTAGGATGCGATTATGCGATTATTCTCATGTAGAGTGACAGTCACCAGTGAACTCTCCGTTTCGGAGTATCGACTAAGAATAAGATAGTGCAACCATTCTAATAGTCCTCGAATAAGCTTGATAAAATATTTCAATTCGAAATTAGCTTGGTGAACTCAACGTCTCTTGGCAGTATTCGCAGAAAAATAAATAAATAAAATCATCTACTTGTATGCAGTAGATTGCTCATCTGGACAATGTGCTGATCTACCAGACAGCGGAGAACAAATAGGAATGGTGAAACACAAAATTGAACGAAAGTATTTTCCCTTTTCTTTTTTACTTTTTTTTACAATAAGGCATTTTTACAGGCACAAGGCATGCAGGGAGAAATGGAGAATCGGTTGTTATTTAATTCTTTGAACTATCGGTTCTTCTACACTTGCACGTAAGAAGGAGATAATAAGTGACTGAATTGAAGGTTAGCATTGAAGGTTATTCGTAATACATTTTTGTTTTAATTTTCTATGCAATATCCTAGACCCACCAAAAGCGAACGATTTCTGATACATTTGATGCACCATTGTGATTCGAAATTCGCAAGACCTTGGAATGGTCTAGGTAAACTATTCGTCTAGCTCACATATCATCACGCGCTAAAAGTGCTAGTATTTGCAAATTATATAGATTTCGACTAACGGACTAATGCAACAGCTAAGCAACTGTTATGGAAAATTCGACACAAGTTCTAAACCTACTAAACAACTTTTTTTCGAAATTTTGAGATCCTGCGAGTTTCCAGGTTCAGGCATGTCTCGTAAGAATGTTATTATACATTTTCAACGGTACGTGACACAATCAAATGGAATTAAAACATTAAAAATCAGAGCTCGAAGTTCGGCCCAAGGTGAGGAACATATATGTATATATGTATCATTAGTTTAGGAGGCGACGACATAAGTTACATTCCCTGCACTCTCTCATTCATACCTGCAATTTCGTGAAATTAACTGACTGCTGATAATCTAAGTAAGAATAAGCATTATGAGGGGACGGCATTTCCGTAACTCAGCACCTCTGGCTTGGCAGAAGGACTAGCACCTTGGGGGTTGTTTCACTGTTCCCAGTATGCGCTACCCTACATTTGAAATATAAATCTAGTTACCGGGCAATCTTGAGTTTCACTCCAAATCAACGGCCCGGGGGTCATGGAATTTGGTTTTCCATGAACTCCTATACGTTGAAACTCAAAAGCGCCTGGTAACAAGAATTATATATCACGTGAATCACGAGTCAGTGGAGGTGCCCGGGAACAATTTGCAAAAAGATTTCATGATTTTGTCATTATATATGGTAAGTGAATATACTTGGGAAAATATTTTGATTGGTATAGGTCATTGGCCCCAGAGCCGGCTTTTAGGAAATTTCCGGTTTTGCACCTGGCTCTACTGTATCTAAGCTCCCAGATGAGCTACAGCGATGGCATTGGGCTCAAAATGATCGGGGAATTGTTCTGAACAACTTTTATGTTTTGACCAAAGATCAAAGATCAAAGATCAAAAAGATATGTTAGAAAAACCGTTTTTGGAGCTAAACAATAATTCTTGCTGCTCTTGCGAGATATGTTCCCCTGGAATTTTATTGCTGATTATGCAAGTTTAAGTCCATATTTGTATAATAAAAATATAAAAGTGCAATTTTGAGATAGGGTGTATTTTGCAATTTTGCTCTGAAGGTGGGAAGTCTCAAAACCGGAAATTTCCTAAAAGCCGGCTCTGGGACCAACCACGTACATTTTGCAAAATCTCTTTACTATTCCACCATGTCATGGACCAGTTCTGACAATTTTCTGAAGTTTTAAATACAATTTAGAAAATGTGAATTTTCACAAAAAAATGAGATTTCCCTTCAGAGCCAAATTGCAAAATACACCCTATCCCAAAATTGCAATTTTATATTTTTATTATACAAATATGGACTTAAACTTGCATAATCAGCAATAAAATTCCAGGGGAACATATCTCGCAAGAGCATCAAGATTTATGTTTTATCT
The DNA here is from genome assembly GCA_036245805.1 of Pristionchus mayeri. Lineage (NCBI taxonomy): Eukaryota > Metazoa > Nematoda > Chromadorea > Rhabditida > Neodiplogasteridae > Pristionchus > Pristionchus mayeri. Next base: position 38,916,717 of record BTRK01000003.1, read on the forward strand.
CCAAAAACGGTTTTTCTAACATATCTTTTTGATCTTCTATATTTGGCCTTTGGTCAAAACGTAAAAGTGTCTTGAAATATTTTTCCGAACAATTTAAGTCCAATACCACCTTTGTAGCTCATCTGGGAGCATAGATACAGTAGAGCCTGGTGCAAAACCTGAAACTTCCTAAAGGCCGGCTCTGGGACCAACCACGTACATTTTGCAAAATCTCGTATTATCACTCATATTATTCCACCATAACATGGACCGGTTCTGACAATTTTCTGAATTTTTAAAGACAATTTAAAAAATGTGAATTTTCTAAAATTTTGAGATTTCCCACCTTCAGAGCCAAATAGCAAAAAACACCCTATCCCAAAATTGCAATTTTATATTTTTATTATCCTGATATGGACTTATACTTGCATAATCAGTAATAAAATTCCGGGGGAACATATCTCGCAAGAGCAGCAAGAATTATTGTTTAGCTCCAAAAACGGTTTTTCAAACATATCTTTTTGATCTTTGATCTTTGACCTTTGGTCAAAACATAAAAGTTGTTCAGAACAATTCTCGACGTCGCTGTAGCTCATCTGGGAGCTTAGATACAGTAGAGCCAGGTGCAAAACCGGAAATTTCCTAAAAGCCGGCTCTTGGACCAATGACCTATACCAATCAAAATATTTTAACAAGTATATTCACTTACCATATATAATGACAAAATCATGAAAACTTTTTGCAAATTGTTCCTGGAGAGGTCAATTTTCCTCCACTGACTCGTGATACACGTGATATATCAGGTTGGTGAGAAAGTAATGCTCGATTTTAAAATTTTCAATTCTGAGTTACCCCGGCTTTTGTTGTCGTCTGACTATCATATTGTTACATGTAGTCATTGACTGCTTGGATACACTTTCCATCGCACATTGGTTCAAACCTATCCAGTTACTATTGAGACCACATGATGAAGACAGAAGCACATGAACAAAGAGTTGGACCGATTACGTTTTGGCCCAGCATTCCATGGAGAGCTATGATAGGGCAACTATTATGTCACAGCCGAAAAGTATGCCATACGTAGATCACAATGCAACATTTGAATCTGGTCCGCTGCGAAAGGCCTGTCAGGAAACACTCCCAATTTATGAACTTGTCCCTCACTGAACATCAACAGAAATACTCATCTTTACCGTGTATCCGTAACAATACATGCATCCATCTCAAATGTACTAAAACGAAAAGCACTCTCGATTATTAATTTAAATTTGTATTTATGTGAGCATGCAATACACCCACCAAAATATGTAGCATTCATCACCCTGGCAATGTAATTTGAACATCGGAATTCGAATATTGCAAAAATCTCTGCTTCCAGCATTGGTGAAAAATCCTCACTTTAGTGGTTAACTGTTGATGCTACTCCTTACCTATCACTACTCATCTAGACTTAGTCAGGGAATAGCTCCTTCTTGAGGAAATTCAATCATTCACCGGACACCAAAAATCAAAATTTTGGCCATTTTGACCTTTAGTCAACACTACTGAAAATTTATGTTTTCTAAAACTTGGAAAGGCTTGAGTTCAAATGTGTCACTGCCATATGTAGTGCCTTGGTATACTATGAAAACGCACTCACATAGAAACCAGTCTGAACAATCCTAGAAGCAGGAAACATCATCACTAGAGAAGGGTTACCTCGGAAAGGCTCGCATTCAATGGGGTGCAAATCGTGCTATAGTGAACCAGACATGATATTAGACGTATTATTAGAAAGCACTCCCAATGGGCTACGCAATCCACTATATGCAAAGTCACGACTATGTTTTCCCGCAAAATACGAGAAGCAGAAAATATTTTTAGAAAAGTGTGAAAATCTCACAATTGATAAATCTTATTTTTTTCGGATACCCAAAAGGCCTGATGCGATACAAACAGATGCATATAAGAACGAAGTAAACCCCTACTATGTGCCATCGAGCATCGAGTTATTTGGTTTCGAATTATGACTGTCCTCCTCTTGTATCGCTTTTGCGGGGTAAAGTGTCCGAGCCGAGTGGGCGGAGCTTGCGGAGTCTACCGAGGGGCAAAGAAGTCATAAATGCGGGGGGGGGGGGGGGGACATTTCCGCAAACGACATTTCCGCAATTAAGCGAAGACGTAGCAAACTGGGAGTAGTTTCATTTTAACCAGTATGAGCTGACCTTTGTATTAGGGCTGGTGAGAAAGTAATGCTCGATTTGAGGCAGGATGTTTGAGCCCGCCTAAGATCTTTTTTGCTAAGGATCTCAAGTCAGCTCGATGGCACATAGTAGGGGTTTACTTCGTTCTTATATGCATCTGTTTGTATCGCATCAGGCCTTTTGGGTATCCGAAAAAAATAAGATTTATCAATTGTGAGATTTTCACACTTTTCTAAAAATATTTTCTGCTTCTCGTATTTTGCGGGAAAACATAGTCGTGACTTTGCATATAGTGGATTGCGTAGCCCATTGGGAGTGCTTTCTAATAATACGTCTAATATCATGTCTGGTTCACTATAGCACGATTTGCACCCCATTGAATGCGAGCCTTTCCGAGGTAACCCTTCTCTAGTGATGATGTTTCCTGCTTCTAGGATTGTTCAGACTGGTTTCTATGTGAGTGCGTTTTCATAGTATACCAAGGCACTACATATGGCAGTGACACATTTGAACTCAAGCCTTTCCAAGTTTTAGAAAACATAAATTTTCAGTAGTGTTGACTAAAGGTCAAAATGGCCAAAATTTTGATTTTTGGTGTCCGGTGAATGATTGAATTTCCTCAAGAAGGAGCTATTCCCTGACTAAGTCTAGATGAGTAGTGATAGGTAAGGAGTAGCATCAACAGTTAACCACTAAAGTGAGGATTTTTCACCAATGCTGGAAGCAGAGATTTTTGCAATATTCGAATTCCGATGTTCAAATTACATTGCCAGGGTGATGAATGCTACATATTTTGGTGGGTGTATTGTATGCTCACATAAATACAAATTTAAATTAATAATCGAGAGTGCTTTTCGTTTTAGTACATTTGAGATGGATGCATGTATTGTTACGGATACACGGTAAAGATGAGTATTTCTGTTGATGTTCAGTGAGGGACAAGTTCATAAATTGGGAGTGTTTCCTGACAGGCCTTTCGCAGCGGACCAGATTCAAATGTTGCATTGTGATCTACGTATGGCATACTTTTCGGCTGTGACATAATAGTTGCCCTATCATAGCTCTCCATGGAATGCTGGGCCAAAACGTAATCGGTCCAACTCTTTGTTCATGTGCTTCTGTCTTCATCATGTGGTCTCAATAGTAACTGGATAGGTTTGAACCAATGTGCGATGGAAAGTGTATCCAAGCAGTCAATGACTACATGTAACAATATGATAGTCAGACGACAACAAAAGCCGGGGTAACTCAGAATTGAAAATTTTAAAATCGAGCATTACTTTCTCACCAACCTGATATATCACGTGTATCACGAGTCAGTGGAGGAAAATTGACCTCTCCAGGAACAATTTGCAAAAAGTTTTCATGATTTTGTCATTATATATGGTAAGTGAATATACTTGTTAAAATATTTTGATTGGTATAGGTCATTGGTCCAAGAGCCGGCTTTTAGGAAATTTCCGGTTTTGCACCTGGCTCTACTGTATCTAAGCTCCCAGATGAGCTACAGCGACGTCGAGAATTGTTCTGAACAACTTTTATGTTTTGACCAAAGGTCAAAGATCAAAGATCAAAAAGATATGTTTGAAAAACCGTTTTTGGAGCTAAACAATAATTCTTGCTGCTCTTGCGAGATATGTTCCCCCGGAATTTTATTACTGATTATGCAAGTATAAGTCCATATCAGGATAATAAAAATATAAAATTGCAATTTTGGGATAGGGTGTTTTTTGCTATTTGGCTCTGAAGGTGGGAAATCTCAAAATTTTAGAAAATTCACATTTTTTAAATTGTCTTTAAAAATTCAGAAAATTGTCAGAACCGGTCCATGTTATGGTGGAATAATATGAGTGATAATACGAGATTTTGCAAAATGTACGTGGTTGGTCCCAGAGCCGGCCTTTAGGAAGTTTCAGGTTTTGCACCAGGCTCTACTGTATCTATGCTCCCAGATGAGCTACAAAGGTGGTATTGGACTTAAATTGTTCGGAAAAATATTTCAAGACACTTTTACGTTTTGACCAAAGGCCAAATATAGAAGATCAAAAAGATATGTTAGAAAAACCGTTTTTGGAGATAAAACATAAATCTTGATGCTCTTGCGAGATATGTTCCCCTGGAATTTTATTGCTGATTATGCAAGTTTAAGTCCATATTTGTATAATAAAAATATAAAATTGCAATTTTGGGATAGGGTGTATTTTGCAATTTGGCTCTGAAGGGAAATCTCATTTTTTTGTGAAAATTCACATTTTCTAAATTGTATTTAAAACTTCAGAAAATTGTCAGAACTGGTCCATGACATGGTGGAATAGTAAAGAGATTTTGCAAAATGTACGTGGTTGGTCCCAGAGCCGGCTTTTAGGAAATTTCCGGTTTTGAGACTTCCCACCTTCAGAGCAAAATTGCAAAATACACCCTATCTCAAAATTGCACTTTTATATTTTTATTATACAAATATGGACTTAAACTTGCATAATCAGCAATAAAATTCCAGGGGAACATATCTCGCAAGAGCAGCAAGAATTATTGTTTAGCTCCAAAAACGGTTTTTCTAACATATCTTTTTGATCTTTGATCTTTGATCTTTGGTCAAAACATAAAAGTTGTTCAGAACAATTCCCCGATCATTTTGAGCCCAATGCCATCGCTGTAGCTCATCTGGGAGCTTAGATACAGTAGAGCCAGGTGCAAAACCGGAAATTTCCTAAAAGCCGGCTCTGGGGCCAATGACCTATACCAATCAAAATATTTTCCCAAGTATATTCACTTACCATATATAATGACAAAATCATGAAATCTTTTTGCAAATTGTTCCCCCGACTTTATCGGCGTTTGTAGCGCGAAATGTATCGAATTATTCTCGAATTTGTTGTAAGTAACTCACTCAAGTGCGATTTCAAGTGTTTCAGTTCCCCTCAACAATCGATTCGGGATGGATGCCAAGAGGAGTGAATTGATCGCGTGAGTTTTACCCTTTAATCGGCGAAAATTAGTGATCATTAAAATAAAGATATGTCTGATTGGCCTTCTTTTACCAATTACGTGTGACCGCTACCTTATCAACTGTAGAATCTCAGTCAAAATATTTCCAAGTCATCGTATTTCAAGAACTTTTATATTGAAGTTAAATGTTTTCCCAGTCTCACGATACTCTCTTTCGTGGCCTACCATCTATACTTGTCGCGCACGTGGTCTCTGGGTGAGTATTTTTTCTTATTTTTTTTTATTCCTGATGATAGTTCACAGTATTTCGACAATGACCTTAGTAGCATAACGTGAATGGATCTTACCTTTGCATGTTTTCGATACTTAGGCCAATAGGCTCCAGGGCGGATGAGAACTATTTGATATATCGTATGCATATCGAAGTTGGTATTACGAAATAGTTTAACATCCCGTCTTGTGCCGGGCTAATACAAAATGTAAAAAGATGTAGGGAGGGATGCAGAGGGCTTGGTCAGCCCAGGCGGGGGATCGAACTCGGGAGCCTTGCATGACGAGCGGCGCCTCACACCACTGCGCCAATAATAAGCACAAATGCATACGTTGAGGCGTCTTCAACACGTACATCTTCGGGGTGACTGGAGCATTCACTCTGCTCATCGATCAGATTCGAACTAGACTCGAGAGAATCTGGGTATTTTTACTTTATTTATTTATTTATTATTTATTTATCACAAGGACGATTTGAATATATAAACATTGTCCTTTAATCTTTATCCATTATAAAGTACAAAAATTGTGCTGTAAATGGCTAAAATTTATTCATTTATCGCACACCACAATGGTTCTTCATAACGTTTGATAATGGATGCCGCAGTAAATGGATGATCCACAGAAACATTTGTTCGTGACTAAAACCGTTGCAAGGGTTTGGAAAGTTATTATTACGATATGTTAGATAAGACGAGAGAAGGGATAATCTAAGTGTACTTATGCTTTTCTTTCCTCATTCCCCTCCTCTCATCAGGTGTACACTTGTCTTTCCGTGGTCGTGGGCAGTCTTTCGCTCTGCTCCGGCCTTCAGTACGCGATGGACGAGGGATATGTGGATGGAGGTGAGGGGAATACGGTAGGGATACGGTATACCGCAAAATGACAAAGATAGGAATACGTACAGAATAAGTGTTTTGTTGCATGGTATTGCTTCCAACGAAAGCACTGTGCAACATTGTTGTTGCTAGGTTGCAATGAAATTCCTTCAGTTGTTTTGTGTGACCACCTCCTACTGTTATTCGTTCCTCTGATTTATTTCATCTTTCCAAAATGTTTATTTGGCTGTAAATATTGTAAATCACTAATTATCCAGTTGAAATCTACACTATTTTTTATACCAGGACATGCGTGGCCGGCCCTTATTCGCGTCTCATTGTTCCTCTACACGATGCCCCTCTATCTGGCGTTCATCAATCCTCGTCGATCTGCAGTGCACAGAGGTACGGTAGAGGATACGGTATAGAGATACGGTAAACGATTCGGTAAAGAGAAATACAGTTGAGATACGGTATAGAGATACGGTCGGGATACGGTATAGAGATACGGTAAACGATTCGGTAAAGAGAAATACAGTTGAGATACGGTATAGAGATACGGTCGGGATACGGTATAGAGATACGGTAAACGATTCGGTAAAGAGAAATACAGTTGAGATACGGTATAGAGATACGGTCGGGATACGGTATAGAGATACGGTAAACGATTCGGTAAAGAGAAATACAGTTGAGATACGGTATAGAGATACGGTCGGGATACGGTATAGAGATACGGTAAACGATTCGGTAAAGAGAAATACAGTTGAGATACGGTATAGAGATACGGTCGGGATACGGTATAGAGATACGGTAAACGATTCGGTAAAGAGAAATACAGTTGAGATACGGTCGGGATACGGTATAGAGAGATATAAAAGGGATACGTTAGATAGAAATATACGGTAGGGCTACGGTGTAGGGAGAGAATTCGATATGACAATGACAAATGAGGTGAGTGCCAAACAATGCGAAAGTGAAATGGAGTACTCCATAGATACCAAGTGGGCGTTTCTATCTTTGTGGGGGTTGCACTCAATATTTCGCGAAACCGTTCGATCATCTTCCTCTTTTCTCATTCCACACGATCTTTCACTGATTATACAGGCAGTGGGAGAATTTTCGATTTCAGTTGTTCCCGATGGCCCGTTCACGTTCGTTCTGCCCTTCGGAGTTGTCATGGGCATCGTTTTCGCTCCGGGATCTCTGATGGATACGGTAGTCAGATCGAACGAGTTTCGGGCTGCACTCATCGCCTGCAGGTACTGTAGACCTGGTTACTGTGGTGCCATCATACCTTTTTTCTCACATTTTGCCCATTCAAATTGTTGTATTATCTTCTTCTCATTTTGTGCACAAAATTCTTCAAACATGATATTGTCTTAATTTAAATTCAGTTCCCTTTTCGTTCTCTCTACGTCCACTTTCGCCGTTGCATCTGCTACAGTCTACGCTGAATTCGTCGAGATTGGCGAGTGTGAAAGATCATTGTACTATTTATTTTCGAGCTATAATAACAAACGGTCAGTCATTGGGCAAATCACATTTTGATTTCTCCATTTACTCATCCATTTACTGCGGCATCCATTATCAAACGTTATGAAGAACCATTGTGGTGTGCGATAAATGAATAAATTTTAGCCATTTACAACACAATTTTTGTACTTTATAATGGATAAAGATTAAAGGACAATGTTTATATATTCAAATCGTCCTTGTGATAAATAAATAATAAATAAATAAATAAAGTAAAAATACCCAGATTCTCTCGAGTCTAGTTCGAATCTGATCGATGAGCAGAGTGAATGCTCCAGTCACCCCGAAGATGTACGTGTTGAAGACGCCTCAACGTATGCATTTGTGCTTATTATTGGCGCAGTGGTGTGAGGCGCCGCTCGTCATGCAAGGCTCCCGAGTTCGATCCCCCGCCTGGGCTGACCAAGCCCTCTGCATCCCTCCCTACATCTTTTTACATTTTGTATTAGCCCGGCACAAGACGGGATGTTAAACTATTTCGTAATACCAACTTCGATATGCATACGATATATCAAATAGTTCTCATCCGCCCTGGAGCCTATTGGCCTAAGTATCGAAAACATGCAAAGGTAAGATCCATTCACGTTATGCTACTAAGGTCATTGTCGAAATACTGTGAACTATCATCAGGAATAAAAAAAAATAAGAAAAAATACTCACCCAGAGACCACGTGCGCGACAAGTATAGATGGTAGGCCACGAAAGAGAGTATCGTGAGACTGGGAAAACATTTAACTTCAATATAAAAGTTCTTGAAATACGATGACTTGGAAATATTTTGACTGAGATTCTACAGTTGATAAGGTAGCGGTCACACGTAATTGGTAAAAGAAGGCCAATCAGACATATCTTTATTTTAATGATCACTAATTTTCGCCGATTAAAGGGTAAAACTCACGCGATCAATTCACTCCTCTTGGCATCCATCCCGAATCGATTGTTGAGGGGAACTGAAACACTTGAAATCGCACTTGAGTGAGTTACTTACAACAAATTCGAGAATAATTCGATACATTTCGCGCTACAAACGCCGATAAAGTCGGAAAAGAAGAATAAATCAGAATGTAAAATTATTTATCCGAAGCAACGAATCCTGACAAAATTCTAAAATAAATTCAATGCGCACAGAGTATTTCAAAATGCCAATTTACAAAATGCCAACATTTAAAAAGGGAAATTCCAAAGTTCCTGAAAATTTAGTCTTAACGAATATACTATCTTATCTATCTTGTGTGTACAAATGAATTGACAAATAAAAACTCTACTAATCGAAAATGTCGATATCAATCGATAATTCATCTCCTGAAGATCATCGGAATGGTCTTGAAGATGGTCGGCATAGCGAAGAGTCCGACGCAGTAAGCAGGCATCGAAGCCCAGCTGAGTCCGATCAGACGATCCATCGTATCTGTAATTTACACGTGAGATACGAGGGATGTATAATTTAGGAACTGGGCATTTAATAAGTATCTCGACTCGACAAGTTGCGAGTGTGTGAAATGAACAGGTGATTCGAAAATCGAACGATATTGCTTGCTCCAGCTCTACCTAAGCATGCATCGTATATTGAATAAAATTTTGAAACTGAAGACACGATAAAAGTCGAAGCAATAAACAGAAATTGAATAAGGCCATCCGCTCAATCATCATAGTGCTTACTCCAGCTGACAACTCCGGTCGCATACAGCATGAAGATTGCAGACTGCCGAAGGGAAGAAGACGAAGAAGAGTCTCGAGGCACGACGAGTATTCCGGGCTGGAGAAGAGGCAAATAGCGATGATCAATATCATAAAATATAATTCTTAATTATATTTAAGTAGAGAAACGGTTAGTAGTTAAGATATAATGCAACTCATAATGCAAATTCCAATCACTCACCAATTAATCAATTAATATTATCAGGCGGTAAACGACCAAAAGATGCATTGATTGAATGATTGATTCTAGCACTCACCGGGCCAAATGAATCTCGGGAGGCAGAGGGCGTTGACGATAAATGCGAGAAGAGAGAAGTAGTTTACCAGTTCCTCTGCGATCAAAGATCATTTGCGCAGCTAGACAGGCAAGAATGTTTTGCTCAAATCCTGGTTCATAAGCAATAAAAACATATTGTTCGTGGATTGAGCATTCATTTAGAGGTGACAAAAAAGATACTTAAAAAGAAGAGTGTTAAACTCGAAAGATCAAAGATCATCCTCACTAATCTTGATGAGTTCAGCGTGGACTGCTGCAGTTGCACCTGCGACAGTACACGAAGAGAGAAAGAGAAGGGAACTGAAATGGAGGAATTACACGTGTAGCAATAGGAGTCAAAACAGAAGTAGAATAATAGCACCAGTTTCAGGTTTTCATTGGCATGGTTTTAGTCTAGAAAATAATTTGCATCAAAGAATGCAAATTATTAAAATTTTAAAATATCTAACTCTAAGATATAACCATAACTAAGGTAGTCTATCGTACCTGCAAGCGACGAACGCAGCCCTGCATTCACTCGATCTGGCTACTGTATCCATCAGGGATCCCGGAGGGAAGACGACGCCAACCACAGCTCCGAAGGGCAGAACGAACGTGAACGGGCCATCGGGCACTGAACAGAGTTCGTAATTCGGGTCACCGTTCCTTCATTCCACACTCTCGACAAGACGACTGATAAGTTATAGAAGGAAGATACCATGGTATTGTTTCTCCAACTCTACTTTATCGTATCCAAAGCGTACCTCTGTGCACATCCGCAGGTCGAGGAGGTCTGATGAACGAGAGGAAGAGAGGCAGCGTATAGAGGTGAAGAGAGAAGATACCCAGCCACGTCCAGACAGGACCTGAATTCCCTTGCTATAATGTGAGTGAGATTCGAGAAGAAAAACAAATTTGATGGAACTTTTGTTCAAAAAATGAGCGAAAAAACTATACATTGAATATTAGATCATGCTGTGCATTCATCTTAAACCTTCATAACACCCAGTTGTTTTACTACAGTTGATAAATTTTCAATTGTATAATCCCCAAATGGTGCAATGAGACTTGTCAGTTTCCAGTCTACCCAACTCACCTCCATCCACATATTCCTCGCCCATCGCGTACTGAAGGCCGAAGCAGATGGAGAGGCTGCAGAGGACGACAGCCAGACAGGCGAGTACCTGATTAGAAAAGAGGAGAATGGGTATGGGGAGCATTCTCTGATGAGCAGAATGTGCGTGTAATGCGGAGAATCTTTATAGAATACCTCCAAGTATTCTATACCTAGAGGAGAAAGTGGACAGCCCACTGCGAGCCAGTCTTGCGCCATACATGTAAACGATTCGTTGCAAGAGAATGAAAGAGGAAAAATGAATGAGAAGAAATTGCAAAAAAAATTAGCGCTATACTAAATCCGCGAATCTCCCTTTCTCTTACCCAGATACGTTCGAGACGAGGTCGAACTTCTTCGAGGAGCAGCGAGTACGCTCCAGTCAGCCCGTAAAGGTAGAGGTTGAACACTCCTGAAAATAGTTTCTACGTATCTGAAGCAACATGTTGGAAGGTATAACAAGTAATAAAAATAGCTAAATTCGTATACGGCATAAGACACCACATTGTTTCCTAGCTACACGATTAATACATACTTGCGGGCTATTCTTTAGCTTTAGTATCTTTACAGCAGGAAATACTGACCAATCATGTCCTCACATCCTAGACAATGACTGGGAACAAAAAACAATAATAAAATAAATTAAAATAAATTCGATACTCACCAACGGACCAGGTGCCAAGAAAGTAGTGAATGTACGGAACAGATGAGAGTATCGTCAGACTGGAAAAAAGATTCAATTTCTGCATTAAAATCTCTTGAAACACGATGTTCTTGATAAGTTTTGTTTATGAATCTGCAGCAGAATATCGACTACGCGCGTAATGTAATTTATAAAAATATGCCACTAAAAATATTCTATTGATATTTATTATCCTTACTGTACATAAAGAGCTGTGCCCCGCCGTGTGCCCAGATTGTGAAATCTGTCGGGAATGGGAGAGAAAGCGCGCGTAAACACGTTTCACCACGAGTGATTGTAAGACTTACTCTGCTGGCTCGGGAGACCCCGCCGAAGGACAGGGCGCAACTGAAATAGTTAAAGCATAAAACTCACGCGATCAACTTCGAGAATGGACGCCAAAGGCTTTTGGCGTCCATTCTCGAATCGACTGCTGATGGGGACTGAAACGTTTATAATTGCTCAAAACGAGAAAAGTTGAAAGTATCACTTTAGGAAAATCAACCATTCGAATTCACTTGGCACTTAAATGTTTACACTTAAAACTTTATGCGAATTAGTACTTTGCTAATCAAGATACCATACAATATGAAATACTAAGCACACTTAGAATGAGTATAAGTGGGTGCTATAAATCGATGGGCTTCTCAAGCGGGAGGTCTACGGAGGTTCATCACTCGCTCCAGCAGCGTCGCCTTAGCGTCGTTGGAGAGCGATTTGTAGCCTTCAGTCGTCTACAAGAGTGCACAGTTGGAATAAAGAAAAATTTACAGAATACCTGCAAATCCTGAATTTTCTCGACGGTTTCAAACTGCTCGAGGCAATAATCCTGAAATAGCAATCTATTTCATGTAAAAAGACATTTTCAAAGGTACTATTGGTTCCTATGACGTCACATTTTTATGTGCTGCTCCCTAATCGTATTCATTTCATAAGTCACTCTGAATGATATGCATGCCAAGCACCGATTGCGTAAGATACAGATGAGTGATCCATGCAATATATTAGCAAAATCAACCAAAAAAATCAAGTACCTGGAAATTCACTAGTCTGAACTGATCCGATAACATGAGCTTTTCACACTCTTTAAACTTCTTGGAGGCGATGAGAAACTGCTCGACTTGATCGATAATCATCTGTGTGTGGTATAAGGCTTTAAAGCAGCTCTCACCATCATGCTCTACGGGCCATGATAACATTCCTCAGATTGTCTTTCGTAAATGTGCACATGCCCTCTCCCTCCCCCTGTGCGATATTTTCAATATTAGTATGGAAACCGGCACTGTCCCATCACTATGGAAATTCTCACTCATTACCCCAATCCCCAAACCAAACAAGAATCCCCAAGTACCTGACTCTTATCGCCCTATCTCCATACTGTCTCCCGCCTCTAAAACAATGGAACGCCTTGTCAAACATAAGCTTGCCCCTTACCTTTACCGCTCCAATATAATTCCTAATTACCAACATGGTTTTCGATCCGGTGCCTCTGTTCTTACCAACCTCGTAGACTGTGAAAATGACTGGACCTTCGCTCATTCCCGTAAAGAGCAAACTGATGTTATATACCTCGACTTCTCTCGTGCATTTGACACCGTCCCCTTTCCCAAGCTTATCTCTAAATGTTTGCATTATGGTATTGCTGGTAATCTTCTAAATTGGATCTCTGATTTTGTAACGGATAGGCATTTCTCCGTAAGATTAGGTACTACCGTATCCAAGACCTTCCCCGTTCTTTCCGGCGTACCACAAGGATCTGTGCTAGGGCCTATTCTATTCTCTCTTTATATAGCTGATATAACACATGTCATTGCTCCCTTCCCCGATGTGTGTGTAAAAGCTTACGCAGATGACATTAAGATATACGTTTCCTACTCCAGTAAAACTAAAGCCTCTCGCACTACCCAATTACAATATGCCTTGGACGCCATCTCTTCGTGGACTTCCAATCAATTGTCTTCCAATCAATTCTTCCAATTCATTTCAATTCATTTCTTCCAATCAATTGTCACTCTCTGAATCTAAATGCACTCATCTTCACATTGGTTCCTCCCCCGCCCCCCAATATCTAATTAATAGCGTTGTCCTCGAGCAAGTCCCCCAACAACGTGATCTCGGTGTACATGTACTTCCCTCCCTTAATAACTCTGCCAGTATTGACGATCGTGTCCAGAAAACCACAACTGTCATGCACATTATGCTTCGTGCTGTATCCGTGAATGATCCCACTATCCTAATCAAATGCTTCAAAACATATGTTCTCCCTCACTTTGAATTCGCTTGTCCTTTCTGGAACCCTCATATTAAGAAACAGAGTCAGAAGCTTGAGAAAATCCAAGAAAAATTCACTCGTATTCTATACTATCGGTGCTTTCCGTCTCCTTCATATCCTCTTAGTCTTCCCTCCTATTCTCAACGTCTGTCTTTCCTTGGTCTTCAAGCGCTTTTTGAGAGGAGAGTCATTTATGATCTAGTCCTGGCCCGTAGGATCATGTATGGAGACACCATACTAGATAGAAGTAAATTTTTCCTGTTTGCTCCCCTAAGAGAAAGGACCAACAACTTTGGAATCTATAATATATTGAGAAAACCAAATCCACACCTCGATATCACTGTTTTTCTCGTAGAGTTGCTAGGATCTTAAACGCTCTTCCCACCCATGTATTGTCATCCCCCAGCATCCATGTCTACAAGAAGAGATTGAGAGCTCTAGAATTTGATTTTAGGAAATATATTTTCCAATAGTATTTCCTCCTTCCACTACTTTACCCATTCCATAGTCCCCATTCATCCACTCTTCTCCCCCCCCTCCCTCCCTTTAGAGATCCTCTGACGCTGGTTCTCGGAGCAGAGTCTACCTGGTCTACCTCGAGTGCCTCCTCCTCGATAAAACTCCCCATCAGACCAGACGAAGACAGATGAGACCAGCCGATTGGATCTTCTCATTTTAAGATTGCACTTCCACCCCCCCCCCCCCACATTCCCCCCTTCCTATCGTATTTTGTCCTCAGTGTGAGGAGAGTCAATTCTCTTGTATCATAACGCATAAGTAATTATTCGTCTTTCGTTGCGCCACCGAGCGTAGATAAAATATATATATTTAAATAGTGGGAACAGAATTTTCTATACATCTTGATTATTCACATATCACGATAAATAACATAGTAACAAATAACACGATAAATTTAATAATATTAAAATAAAATACCTTGATCTGGAAACGATCTGCCAGTTTCAGAAGAGACTTGGCATTAGCATCTAATTAAGATCGTAAATATCACATTTCCATCATCAACAAACCATTGATTTTCGTATACGACGGGTAGATAAATTTCAGCATTTCGATGAACTCCTCAAATGCGATCAAATAGAAGCATATCGTAAATAAAAGATACCTTTCGATCGATATCCTTCAACTCAATCTCCTTCTTATCCTTCTCGACGAAATCACCGTAGAACATTGCGTTGAATACTGGGGAATGGACTGCCAGGATCTATAATGTACCTCGTCGAATTATTGTAAGCTTCAACCGCTCTGCTTTTGCATGTCCCTATTTACATGTAACCGTCCGATCAGTCTGATATACGCGCGGAACTTCTTATTTGAAAGAAGAGCCGGATGTGACCGCAACGCCACCCTGAGCGCGTTGCGATCGTACTGGGCAATTCCCGTATGGGGGAACGGTATATTTCCATACAGTAGATTCCTGTATCTCGATAAATACCTGTTTGCTGACGTAGACCTTCTCTCCATCAATCACCAAGGCGACATCGTGACGGGGCTCATTCGGATCAGTGAAGTCGATATCGGGAATGATTCTGGAAAATATTGTGAGAGTAGAATGCGTAAAAAGTGGTGTCGTGATCAAATTTTCAACGTAAACAATAATCGCAGAACTATAAATACAGGAAAATATTTTCCCGTTTCGCGAGAATTTATGTACACTAATGAGTATATCAGGCCACCACTCTGTTACGCATTCTACGATCACATAAATGTTAATCATGAATAAAACAATCGCAACCTCAATCCCTTGATGTTGGAAAGAGTGAATCGAGCTTCAACAACGATCTTATCATCCTTTATATATCCCTAAAGAACGAACAAGCTAATTTAATTTCACAATCATTCTTGCCTGTTCCTCGTTCACAAGTTCATCCCATTTGATGAATTCGGAGAATCCCTGGTTCGCAACTTTGTGATTGAAGGTCTTCTTGTACTTCTAAGATATTTTTACTATAAACTGAATCGCAAAAGGAACCAATTTTCAGCTGTGAACTAAAGCAAGCTTACGCCGATCACGGAGTTCTCAGAGCTTTGATTATTGACTAGCTTCAACTCTGCGTCGACATCGATACTCCAGATGTGACAGATACTCGTGCGATGTTGAAGGTGCACTCCTAGCGATGATTTACTAGTCATCTTCGCCACTGACAACCACCTAAAGAAGTCACGTGATAACAGTGCCCGGAACAGCAAGACATGACACATTATACAATAACCGGATGAGCACAAAATAATTAATCATCTATTAAACCTAATAGTCCTAATAATGACTAACCAAGTCCGTGAACTTATTTGGTAGAAAGTTTAGAGACTCCTACGACCTCGAAGCGAATGAATCTTGATGATGATGAATTGTCTGAAAATCAACTTCCAATGCTTATAAAATCGGTTGATCACTACGTGCTGCGATGGCATAACTCATTTAATGTTTTTTTCAAAAGGCTTCATCGTCCTGGGATAGCAACTTATTCAAAAATATCAGTAGAGCCATGATTCCTATCATAACGACCACTTTAGCCTGCAATGCATTTAAGACAGGCGAATATTATATATACTAAAATCATATGAAACGTCTAAAAGGGACGAAGTGGTGTAGTGGTCTATGGCGCGCCCTCACATTCCATCCCACCCGGGTTCGATTCCCGGCCGTGACACCGTCTCCGCCCCACCAAGGCGCCTACCCCCAGGTAAATAGTCGTAAATAGGTCTGGCGAAAGGTGGGCACTCCGGACTGGATCCGCCCAAATTGACACTTGCCTAGCAGTGTTCTCCCGCGAGCCCAGTCTCGTAATATGGAACAAAAGATGAAAGAATCACCTGTAGTCTCGTTACTTCCAGTAGTGGTCATAGTAGAGGAGAAGTGGCCCAAAACCTGTCAGGAATGTGCATTACCACGACAAAATATAAGGAAAGAGATAGGTTAGGTACTGTAAGGATGAGCACGAGCAACATCTCGGAACAAGACTCAATGACCAGCACTACAAAGTTAATCAAATTCAAAGTTAATCAAAGTATCAAGGAGTATGGCCAAGGGCACTATGTCGGATGAGAACAATAACGTCATGCCGCATTTGACATCTAAAAGGCGGATTGACGTCATAACGCTCATCCGATCTAGTGCCCCCCTATCGATACCTTCGTTCATCAATCAAGGGAACAGTTAAAAAGAAACTTGTTCAGAGAAGATAGTCTTGCGATCTGTAAACGCATGCCATACTTCCATATTTCGCCCTTCAACTTACATAATTTATCCTCAAAGTAAGCAAATCTATCGAAATTATGGCTTCAAAAGTATTGCAAGTAAGAATTACAATAAATTGAGAAGAAATTATCATGCGGAATAGCTAAAAGAGACGAGTATATCAGGGCTGGGCGGAAAAAAATTTTCCGGTTTTTCCGGTACCTAACCGGAAAAATTTCCGACCGGAAAATTTCCCGGTCTGCTGCCAAGATTTTCCGAAAAGATACACTAAAAATTATTGTAAGTTTAAATAGAATTCGAATTTTTTAAAAAAAAATTCGAAATGGGAAAAAAATTAAAATCAATGTTTTATTTCTCGGAAATATATCAAATTTTTCTCGGATATTTCTCCGAAATATATCAAATTTTGAATACTTTTAACATTGAGATTTCAATCGAAAAAATGATTAATAATTCCATCCTAAATTTTTGAGCAAATACAATTTCACTAAGCATTTTTGACAAAATTTACATTTTTTCTTTGTAGATTAGCATAAAAGTGCTTCGGAAATAGTCTAAAAGCCCGGAAAACGACACTGAAAATTTATTTTCCGAATTTTCCGGTTTTTCCGGTATTTTGGACCGGAAAATTTCCGTTTCCGGTTTTTTTTTCCGGTCATCCGATTCCGCCCAGCCCTGGAGTATATACTGTACGAGAAAATAATCAATGGAAAATACATTCAACAGTCAACTGTCATAATAGAATCCGTTCCTGACTCATAAAATATAATATAGCATGATCAGATACAGTACGAATTGAGTTGACAATTAACTATGGTATTCTAGTCATAGCAAGGGAAAATCCTTTCATAGAAATGGAGCAACATGTAGCCAACGACCAGATGGAACTTGAACTCATCCACTTTTGACACGATCGTGTCTGAAAATTATCGATTGTTGACATATATATTTCGAATTATTTCCCATCCCTCCCTGTCCAGAAAACTACCGAAATCAACTTCGGATTGATTAATATTGAAGGAATGGTAAAGGTTGTACATTGGTATAACGAAACCAAACCCCCACTGTAGAAACTGATAATTCTATCTCTCCCATGCCACTTCACATTGTGAATCAAGATCACGGAAGGAAACGGACCGTTCGAGACAATATCGTACTGCATGAGGAGGTAGATTCCGACAAGAGTCATGGGGATAACTTCGAGCAGGACGAAGGAGAGGAGGGCGGAGGATCGACGAGCATTCAGACCTGGCAAATAATCAGCAAATGTTATATCACCCAACAACCCAACCTCCTCATCACGTCACTCCCGAGGAAGTATTGGTGAATAATGAAAAAGAAAATAACATTAAAAAAATAAATTATAAAAATATCGGCCTACCGGGGTGCAAGTGCGGTCCACAGAGGAGAACTGCGATCAGCGCAATCGTCTTGAAGTACACGACCAAGTCCCCTGCAGAGATTACTTTTTGCTAGATAATACAGTCAGAAAAAAACAAAGAGGTGCCATCCCCATTCGATTCAGTCGATTATTGATGCACACTCTATGACCAGTCAGAACAGGGATTCAATTCAAAGACATAGCAATTGCAAAACATCAACCGATAAAGTCGAAACTGACCATTCTCCACCCATCCAGCTTCGCGCGCGCATTTCACTCCGTACAGCGTGCCACCAGTCAGAAAGAAGAAGAGCCTGAATTGTGCGTGGTGTGATTGCTTGGTGCGTCGAGAGGGCGAGATTTCTCACAAATAGGTTTCCGAGAGAATATTAGCCGTTCTCTGTCTGGATAGGAAGATGAACAGGATGAAGATGATGTAGACAAGAGATGCATTTATCGCGAGAGAGCGCCTTCGTGCGTGCAATGACATCTGGAAAGAAGGCAACTTTATCAAGATTGGAACTGTGAATTAAAGTTTCCCAACGTTATTAAAAATATTTGCATTTGTGCGTGTGCCTGATCACGCCCGCTCTCTTGTTTCTGCATACTCTCTAACCCCTTTTGTCATGATCAGGCACGCGCGCAATTTCAAAAACAATTCAAAGGTGTTTGGTAACTTAAAAAAAAAAAATTAGCACTGCAGAGACTCACCCGATCCACCATCGGGCATTGCAAGGAAGGCACCAGGACCGAAGGATTGGTTGCATAGGCTGCAGGGAAGCATAATGACGCACCATCCGAAGTTAGTCCACATCTGCAATTCACATTTTGAAAATATACTATTCAATAAATTACTAACTACTTTAAGAAAAATTTGTAAGCATATACACAAAATCGAGACCGATATGAGTTGGGGTAGTATTTGAAGCAACATAAACATCAACACGGGATATATTCATAGGTGTCCAGCTATATAGGCGGCAATGTCAGGCAGATTTCACATTTCACCCATTACCAGAGGGTCATGGCTGAACTCTGCTTGACAGACCTTTGAGCCAGAGGCGTGGACAGGTATGAATATATTCTAGTGAGCCACTCAATAGAAGATGAGTCTGTGACGAAAAATAATGTTATGATACTATTCCATATTACTCTAAGGTGTCGTATTTGTAATATAGAATTTCCCACTCAACGCATCGAATCGTAAAAGATTCGGATAAAGATAAAAGATAAAAAAATAAAGCTTTCTTTCTTTTATAAAGCGATAAGCTTATAGCACATTCTTTACATCCATGAAAAATTATTTGGTATGTTCGCGCTTTCACGTCCCTACAAGCTCTCAGTAAATCTATTTTCTTAATATGCAGCTGAATTCAATACGTGTCTAGTATCTTATCCTACCCGTACTGCCTCGACCCCCAACACAACGAATCGCAATGGAGCGACGTAACTTCCATCAACACCATAAACGGATCATCCCATACCCCATATGCACTATGAATTGATGGAATACAAAAATTGTATTTGTATTTTGTATTTGAGATTAATTCGTGCTCGACATGATGTCAAGAGTGAGGGAATTGTATCAAATTCAATCCTCGCGAAATAAGTTGGAAAATGAAATAAAACCTCTATAATTCCCACAGTCTCTGTTATCTCCCTTCCCTTTGAATAGTGTCACAATCTCGCTCCTTCGCCATTACTCAGGCATCTTCATATATCTCAATATTCTATTGAACAATCTGGATAGCCACCAAACTCCGGCCTCTCCTGCTGCTTTCCACGCATCGATGGGTATTTTGCCGTCTGGACCATACGCTTTCCTCCAAGGACATTTTCCAATTGCCCATCTAACTTCTTCCAAGGACCATTCCATTATCTGCTGATCTATTTTATCACCTTCTTCACATTCTTCTTCTTATAGCTGACCTGGTGAATTAATGCTGCGCACTCATTTCACAATTGCCTTCGATCAAAATTCACCAGTGATTGTAATTATCACTGCTTGATCTGAGTACAATATTTCGATGGTTGCTTACTTGGCGAACACGTGTATCAGGAGTGGGATAAAGGTGTGAGAGATGAGACATGGTTGATCGTAGATGCAATTTCTCTCTGAAACAAAACTAAATTGACTCGATACGAGATGCCTTTGAAGAATTTTTTTTTATCCGCGAGCTGAATTTGAGAGAAATCAGGGCTGTCTGATAATCTATATTTCAAGATTTTATTCCACAATATCTTCGTTATACATCATCTTCTGCTTTACCGGTCGAGAGAGTGTGTGAATGATTGCATGAAGATATGATTATGAAGATGTTGTATTATATATTCACGTGAGGTGAGTAGTCGCTGATGCGCACTACGATTTGTCTGTGTTAGAGTATGGTATAGTACAAACTCTTTGCAAATTTCGGAATTCGATGCAGATCACACTCGAATTTCACGGCATCGACGACGATCCACCAGATAGAAGGGTGAGTGAGATGCTAATCTTTCTATGTGCGCTCTCGAAAATTCGAAAATACGAATAAGCATGGACCAGCGAAATTGTATATTCAGCGACGTCTGTGTTTCGATGATGACTCAAGTGCACGATGCGAGGGCTATGTGCGATGATAAGAGCATAGTCATTTAAAAATAATATCGTGTCAACTGCTTCCGAGTTGAAAGACCATTACGGAAAGTATAACGTAATTTATACGTCGCGCAATTTAATGTTCGTTCTACCCCAATTTTCCATCACTCTTTAGAGGCACAACGGAGGCTGCAGCAGAATACGGCGACAAGCTGCAATAGAGTTGGCAATTTGAATGCTGTCCTCATTTCTAATTATGTCAAAACGTTCCTCTAAAGGGTACGATTTTTATTGCAGAATCTGATTCTCCATGGCCGAATTAGGATCCTGAGGTAGTTCATTGGCCACAACTCTGTCCCCCCAATGCCGATCCTCAATACGGATATCCCGGACATTGCGTCTTTTTGTGTAAAAATCACATTTTTGTTCGTAACTCATTTCAAGATTATGCAAATGACACTTCTCAAAAAGTCAATCGATTGCTCTCTCCGAGAAGAACACAATCGATTCTGAAGTCCTAGTCGCTAATACTAACCGTTTTTTTTGAGATATATCGAATATACTATGTGTTTCTTCCCTTTTCTTGTTGTCGAATTGTGATTTGACTGAACAAGAAAATATAAGAAAAAAATAGTATATTCGATATATCTCAAAAACGGTTAGTATTAGCGACTAAGACCTCAATAGATTGTGTTCGTCTCGGAGATAGCTATCGATTGACTTTTTTTTAAAAGTGTCATTTGCATAATTTTGAAATGAGTTACGAACAAAAATGTGATTTTAAAGGAATCTTGTAGTCCCAAAGTTTAATTTTTAAAACGTTCTGTAATTTTGAATATCGACTGTGATAATCGACTCAAAACAACTTATTAAACACAAAAAAATAATAAAAATACTATTTTTGTCAAAATTGACTTTAAAAATGGCGAATTTAAAAACATTCTTCTGCAGCCGATGGGTATAAAATTACGGTAGAAATCTAGTTGTTTGCGACCTAGCGGCAAGAGTCAATCACGGCGGCGGCGTCGTATCTTCTGCGGTTTCTTCGACGTTTTCTGTTGTTTTCATTCATTTATTGCGTTTAATGGTCGTAAAACATGAAGTAGATTAGTTCCGCTTTCTGTTTATGCACTCAAATGAACCTGTGATGCGTTTTTTTATGTTATTGAACCGCATTCTGGCGGCCGACGCGAGCAAGGCCTAGACAGGCGGCGGATAGGGAGCCATGCTCCCTATCCGCCGCCTGTCTAGATTATTGATTATTATTGATTATTAAAATTTAATCGGTAAATTAATAAGTTTTAATTGTTTTAGGCCCCGCAATATCGCGCCCAAGGGCTCGCTGGCGATCCACGAGGAGGCCTGGAACGCCTACCCGTACTGCCGGACGGTGCTGACGAACCCCGACTACATGAAGGACAACTTCTTCGTCAAGGTCGAGACCCGGTACGTTCCCCATCTAACATTTACATATAACATCGGGTACCCGGAATACTTCGGTGTTTGATTAGCCAGCCACATAGGGGACCTGAGTCAATCGATAGTTGACGAGGGAAGAGGTGAAGGGAGGAGGAGAGGGCATTGATCTACCCCTCCCCCGTCCCCACTATTTCCCCGTTCGTCCCTCTCCCGCCTTTCGCGGGAGCACGTACTCATAATGCTTCCCTTCCATCGGCGCGCGTCTCTGTATTACTTTCCGAATCGCCCTCTCACCCTCTCACCTTACTGTAATGTCGATTCAGATGGCTGGCGATAAGCAGAAGAAGGGATCTCATCTGGTCGCCGGAGGCACGATCGTGGGCGTGCTGGTGCTGCTGATGGCGGCAGCTCTCTACCGACCCCTCCCGAGAAGGTACGGTAGATGTAGATGAGGATCATTGCAAAGTGCTTGTAGTTGGAGATCTGCACGATGTTCACAAAGGGGTGATTACATAGGCTGAATAGTATCACTTCAGATGGCCAAGTCTACGATCGACAAGGTGGCGATGCACATCATCGAGCCCGTGCTTCGAATCTCCTACTACTATCCGGTGAGTTTGGGTTGGACCATACCTGTCCAGCACTGACGACGTTTTGGTAGTCAAAAAAAAATCGACAACTCCCTATACGTTGTAATTTTGCTCAATCTGGTAGTCAAAAAAAATCGGCGTTCATGGTCGATAATGTTGTGGTAGATCATGATGTAATCAAGTCCAACTACCGTACCAACTTACACTATGGGACTACAGTAACCCAAATTACAGTAACTTGATTACCGTAGCCCGGGTTCCGTGGAGCAACTTGAGTTCCTTGGGTCAAACTTTTTTACAAAAAATCATCAATCACTATTGATGTTCTACAGTAACCTACCGTAACCCTCACTACCGTATGCCCATTGGCCAATCACGAACTGACTTTTTTTCTAAAAGATACCATAAAATTCAGTTCGTTCCTCAATATTGAATAACATAGCTGGGGGCATAGCTCAGCCGGTAGTGTGTCTGGCTGAGCGACGCAGGGTCCCGGGTTCGAATCCCGTCCGGAACAAGACCACCCCATCAGGCCGACCAAGCCTGGTCCAATTGGTACTGGTACTAAAACCAGGAGTAAAGGGGCGGCGTCGCCGGCTGGCAACTGAGTGACAACCTATGCCGCTATATGCTATGGATGCGTACACACCGATCAAAAGACACCTGCGCACGTTCCGCGCGTTGAAAAATACGCTGAAGACGGAACTACCTTTACCTTTACCTTTACCTTTTTATTGAATAACTCTGAGGAAATTTTATTTTTATTTTTTTCGTTATTAAATCATGACCAAGTGGCTAACAAGTTTGGCTTGGAAACCGAAGGTAGTGGGTTCGAGTCCAACCAGTGTGAAACATATTTGCCGTACCACAGTACGGTGGGTCAACTTTAGTTCGCTAGGTTACACTTTTGGCTATCAACGTTTTGGTAGTTAAAACAATCGACGTATATAGGCTCCTGGGTTTACCGGCGGTGTGGGCAGGTATGGTTGTAACACGGGGAACTCTTCTTCATGCCCATCGACCTACCATACTAAACAGTCTTCTCGATTGCAGTCGCGCCTGTGTTCGAACGCCTACTGCATGATATACTGGACGCGCTGGACGCCGACCGCGTTGAGTCGACTGATCGGGCCGATGTTCGACTGGGATCCGAATCTGCTCATGGAGACGACCCACTGGGACGGCGTCAAGGTACGGTAGTGAAGTATTGTAGCAGATATGGTACTGTAATGCAGGTGCGTGTGTATCACCCTCGCAATAATGCGACTACCGAGTCTGACGGCGCCATCATCTTCATCCACGGTGGTGGATTCGTTTTGGGCAATACGGAGATGTGAGTGTTTTGCATTAATTATCGATTAGTAATATCATTTATCGATTCATTGGCAATTATTGATTATCTCCCTATCTCAGGTATGAGTCTGTGACGCGCACGATGGCCAAAATGATGAGCACACGCCTCTTCGTCTCGATCGACTACAGACTTGCGCCCGAAACGGTACGGATCATCGGTGTGCAGGGATTGCCCCCCCCCCCTCGATGTATACGGGGTCATGGTCAAAAATCGATCAGTAGGTCAAGACTAAGTACCATAAACAATCGATTGTACAGCACATGATACCGTAACCCGCGAATATCGCAAACTAAATTTATTTTTAAAAAGTCCTGGCATCATGCCCAATCGATTGTACAGTACCCAAGTCACTACCGTAACCCAGTTCCATGGGTCAGATCCAGTTCCTTGGGTCAAACATTTTTTTCTAAAAATTTAAAAACGAGAGTAAAATTATTTTTAATTATCCTACCGTATCTCTCGTTACTGTGAATCATTTTATAATCGATTTAGGAGTTTTAGAAAAAAATGTTTGACGATTTTATGAAAATGTTTCACCCAAGTAACTGGATCTGACCCAAGGAACTGGGTTACGATAGTGACTTGGGTACTGTACAATCGATTGGGCACGGTGACAGGAGATTTTTAAAAAGTCCTGGCATCATGCCCAATCGATTGTACAGTACCCAAGTCACTACCGTAACCCAGTTCCATGGGTCAGATCCAGTTCCTTGGGTCAAACATTTTTTTCTAAAAATTTAAAAACGAGAGTAAAATTATTTTTAATTATCCTACCGTATCTCTCGTTACTGTGAATCATTTTATAATCGATTTAGGAGTTTTAGAAAAAAATGTTTGACGATTTTATGAAAATGTTTCACCCAAGTAACTGGATCTGACCCAAGGAACTGGGTTACGATAGTGACTTGGGTACTGTACAATCGATTGGGCACGGTGACAGGACATTTTTAAAAATAAAGTTAGTTTGCGATATTCGCGGGTTACGGTATCCATATACAATATCAGGGTGTACTTTACTATCGATTGGTTATGGTACTTAGTCTTGACCTACCGATCGATTTTTTACCATGACCCCAATACGTCGATGGGAGGTGCCCGTCCGGATGGGCACCCCCCATCGTATCGTGCACAACTATGGTAAGGGTTAGTTATCGATTTATTAGGTTGTTGCATTTATTAGGTTGGTGCACAAAAAACTGGCGTAGTATTATCCAAAACCGGCAGGGTTTTGCTGCTAGAATCAATGGTTCCCATGTTCTACGGTAGCCTTGGCTACGACAATCTATTACAAACTGGTTTTGTAGGAGTACGTCACGCCGTTCCTGACGAATCCGGACTTCGCTCCGATGATGCAGCCCGATCTGCCCGACCTGCCGCGCGATCTTGTCGCCACGTGCGAGTTCGGCGTGCTGCGAGATGAGGGAGCCATCTACGCCCATCGACTGAAGGACGCAGGGGTGAGTGGGAGCTGGGAGACAAGGGTAGTTTCAAAAGTAATTTATTAATCATCATGAAATGGAGGTTAACATAGGTGAGTAATAATGCAAACAGTCGGAAATATGCATGTGCCCCTAACAATTTCTCAGTCCCTGCATGTTCGTAACTAATCTGACTTCTTCCCTCTGACTCTCTTCACTGGCTCATTCCCATCCCCCTCGTAACCTTCCTCTTCTCCATCCGCTTCCCCCCCTCTTCCTCTCTTCGTCTTCCTCACTCTCTTCGGCTTCTCTGGCTGCTTCACCTCTCCTGCTTCGCCCTCTCCCTCTTCCTCAGATGTCTCGCCTTCCTCTGCCACCTTGGCTGCTCTTCCGTTCCCTCTGGTGCCTCCTCTCGCCTTCCCTTGCTCACTTCGCCCCCTTCCACGACCAGCTGGAGTCTTCGACTCCTCCTCCTCTCCTTCGTTCCACTCGGAACCAGAAGACAGTACCTCCTCCCTCGTCTCTCCCCTCTCATGATCCGACTCCGAATCGTGATCATCGCTGAACACGATCGGGTCCATGATGGGGTTCGAGTCCGAGTCGACTTCTTCTCCGTATCCTCCTCCCAATTCGACGGACACATCACTCTCTGCTCCATCTTCTACCATATCCCCCTCCTGCTGATCGTTCTCCTTCCCATAGAGGGCTTTGACGTAGGCGATCGAATCCGGGGCGCCGATCTTCTTGAGGTAAGCGTGCAGCTTCCTTTGGCGTGCCACTTCTTGTACCTCCTTCCAGACCTGAACACACTAATTTTACTTTGATGCTTTGGGAAGGGAACTGTTGTCCATGGTACTAACTTCTCTCCTCCAGTAGTGATCCACCGCTGACATCTTCCTCTTCACACACACAGTCTGTCGTCCTTTCACCCTTGTCACATACGAAGACTTCTCCTCCCTCAAGGCGGTCAGATCCGCCATCGCAATCGTGTTATGATGTAGGACGACGAGCTTGATCTTCTCGTGGTAGAAGGCGGGGCAACTTAATAAAACAGGCCGATGGCGATTCAAGTTGTTATGAAGTGTAGGGGGAGGGGGGGGTCAATAGTCAAATTTTTTGCATACCATGCGATGTCTTTCGGGATGTACAAGTTGGCCAGCGAGTTGAAAGACTCGCAGGGAGAGGTATTCTTCTTCGGGGAAGCTCGAACAATTCCGGCGAGGAAGGTGGGCTTGAGGATGACCTTCTTGAGCTGGCGGAACTCCTCGCTCTTCCGATCAATGTTGTGAGATGGAGCCTCTGGTAGTTCCTTGTGCACGCATCCACTGATCCCCGACAAAAAACGGCACCTGAGTATGATTAACTTCTAGTATCGTGCATGCATGATATAACAAATAATATTATTGTTATTTTGTTTTTGCATTAACTTTCTCTAGATGCTTATGCCGTCCACATACATGAGCCAACAAACTCTTCCATCGCTCGAGCCCTTTTGACCTGTTCCTTCGGTACTGGTAGTGCACGTGATAACAGTGATTGACAATGTGCTTCCACCAGTACTTTATCAGAGCACACTTCTTCTTCTTGCTTAGCTGAATTCACTTGTGTATGTTGACTTCGATTGTTTCCATTTACTTTATTACTGTGAACCTAATTGAAGCTAATCGTACTAACTATACTAATAACCTCTCGTAGATCACTGTTGATTCCTTTGATCAAGTGCCAAAAGTCGAGACAGTGCCGAATTCGGGAGAAGAGGGGCTCGCTTCTCATCATTTTGCCTATCTTGGCGTCGTTGTCCGAAGTTACACTCCTTATCTACCATTAACTAGCATTAGCGACATTTAAATATCGGTGTTTCGTTGTTCCCGAATTGCGATATCTGACCGTGAACATCTTCTTAATTAATGTCGTGAGTCCTCTCTTTATGCCTTCTTTCTCCATCAGGGTACTCACGCCGTCTGGAAACGTTTCCACTAGTAATAGAAAACCCGATACTAACTAATTACAACTAACACTACCTATCCCTCGCATGTTCTTGTGCATGTTCACTGCCTCTAAAACTAAGTTCGTCCCAAGATCGATCACGGTGTTGGTGTTGTTGGTTGAAGTGAAGCCTCGAGTACCATATCTCCCGTCGACCGCCACGTCGATCCCGTGTTTCTGAAATGTTCAAACTTCCTTCCGATATCTATATTATTCCACGGCTATGCATTAGAAGATTAGGACCGATGAAATCAAAAATTGTTCTAGTAGCTTTTATTGGTGCTTTAATAATTCGACTAATATTGAGAAGGAAGTTTGTGAAACATCATTGTGACTTCTGTATACACAGTTGCGGGATTTTAACGTTCGATATTTTAATCTTCTCTGTTTTCACATCACACTATTTCAGCTGCGATGAGAGGCCTACGTCCCCCGCATGGATTGAAGCAGGCCCAGGAGCAGTCAGAGGTTATGAGGGGATGGGAGGGGTCATAAGAAACTACCGTATCCCCTCATGGACATATTTCAGGGGAGGCCGGGGTATGCGGTCGAGGTCGGATGCACGGAAAGGTTTTCAAGTGAGTCAAAGATGTAAATAAGTATGAAATATCTAACCCCGCTGGCTCCTCTAACCGTCGCCTCTGCCTGCTTCTTGTGCGTCTCATACACTACATCCACAGCTGGGATGATCACATCAGCAACATGGTTCCTCATTGTGCTGTAGGAGGGGAGGGCCAGTCCGAGTTCCTTTCCCATCGCTAGGACTTTCTGAATTAAATTTCCGAGAACAATATGTTTCGTTCTAATCTAGGCTGATCTGGTCTTCTATAGATATCGAACTAACAGGCACGGGCGTTCCAGTAATGTGAACAGATGTAGTGAATTTGAGGTTTCCCTCATAGAATCCCTCTATCTTCTCTTGAGAGCTCCACCTCACAATCCGATCGCAAACAAGGCAAACCCATTGCAGGTTGAGGGCCGAGCCTACGGTCCACGAGTGGAAGGTCCCGGCTTCGATCTGGGCTGTGCCGCAGTCGTGGAAACGGGAGAAGAGCGACATTAGGGATTCCTTGGAGACGAGGAAGAATTTGTGATCATCAATTGTTGCCGGGGAATCCGTTAGCACGCCGTTGTCTGTTTCTTGCGAACACGTGCCTTGGGATGGGGCGAACTGAATTTAGTTTTCTATTGTGATAAAAAACCTAGATGTCTTTCATTTTTACATCACTCATTTATATCATGACTGTTGTTACTGCTGTCGATTTAAAGTTACCGGACGAGGACAAAATTGGCCCCCTATTTTTTGTCCTCCGTCAAATAGCCGATGACTGAATTAGATGAGAATGAGCATACAAAAAATGCTAAAAATCAATAATAGCCTCAAGGGAAAACCGAAAGTGATCAGCGTAATCCCGCGCTCTCTCACTTTGCATACTCTCTCGTACACGCGACGAGATCAGGGTTTCGTCCTTGTCCGGTAACTTTAAGGATCATTTCAAACATCTTCATTTCCGTTATGTGTATGACAGTGTTTGCAATGAATAAAATACTTTTCAACATTTATAATTGTGGAGTATGCCAATTCGGCTGAGTAATTTTCTTACCAGGTAATCTGTTCCCTGTGACGACGGTGCATCCAACTGAAAGTCGTAGATATCGTCCCCGACGCTGCCTACTGAATCTTCGCACGGTTGTTCCTCCTCCACCCTCACATTCTATAATGGTTGTTGTGTATCGTGTGCTTATTTTGCCTCCTCAGGACATGTTCTTTGGCCGAATTGCCTCCCCAGGGCTCGTTTTGTGTGCGAATTTCCAGGTACTAGATATGCGATTGCCCGTCGTATAAAACTTAGAATGCCCGGTACCTGTGGTCTGTCTTCCCTTTGGAGTCTCGGTGTATCCGTTTTTTTCTCGCCGCTAAAACAGTAAAGACGTACAATGCAACCAGTATTCCAGTACATTCCATGCATGTGACAAGGCAATATAATACAAATCGGTAAACCAAAATTGATCAGTAGATACTCATATCAATCGGAAGCGCAGCTTCTTTGTTATCGAAGTGACGGTAGCATATCCATACTTTCTTCTTCGCCTTGAACTTTTCCTGCACTCGCTTCTCCAGGTCGTCCAGCTCCTCGTCGATCAAGTTCAGTCGGATGAACCATTCCCTCCTTTTGTAATCCTTCTTCGGCACACTCCGCACATCAGTCGCAGTTTGAAGGCAAACAACGCATAGAAAATTGGACATCGAACTAGAAAAAAATTTACGTAACATTCATCGTTAATCATTTAAGTACAGTTAGACAGGTTAATTACCATGATACACGTGAATATACGGTTTAGCATTACAAGGCAGAAACATGATGATGAAAATATAACGAAAATTAACCGAAAATACAATGAAACCAATGAAAAAGCGTCGATGAGATGGGGTACGGCGATCACGCCGTAACGTCGATTCGTTTCAAATACCGTAATCACAATACGTCGACTTACACCGGAATTAATTATTTCCATTTTCCGGCTTTGCCTGTTTTTAAGCTTAATAAAATTTATTTAATTTTTTTGAGTTAATGCATTGAAATGAGGGACGAAAACTGCGCAATTTGAAGTGCACTTGATTTTTGACTGGTAAATCCCTTTAACACAAAAATACGCAATGTCCTCTTCGGTGTTGGGGGACAGAGTTGTGGCCAATGAACTACCTCAGTACCCTAATTCGGCCATGGAGAATCAGATTCTGCAATAAAAATCGTATCCTTTATAGGAATTGACCATTCTAACTTAGAAATTCGTTTTCGACGTGTAAAAATACGCCAGAAAATCTTTTAAAATTTTAAAATGAAAATTTTCGGAAAAAAATATTTTGACGTCAAAAAATGAGGGGTTACTGTGTAGAGGGGAACCCAATTCCTAGCCATATTTTCCCCATTATGTGAATATCTATTTAAACAAAAAAAATTAATGCGATTTATTTATTTAAAGTCAGTTCCCGATAGAATTACGGTAGTATAAAATGTTCCAACCATTAATAGTGATTGCACTTCTCATTCTTTAGTGGGCCTAATTCACACCGCTCCTTGGTTCGCCGTCTCTCGTCTCTGATTTTGTTGTGCTCTCCGTTGTTTTTGCTTTGTTTGTTGCGTAAGTAATAAGTATTATTATAATTAAATACTATCGCATTATCTGTGTTTATAAGAGGGCGTGAGAGAGCTTGTGGGAGATCGTTCTCCATTTACTCGTTGTCAGCAGTCTCTTGTTCTGTCTCGGACGCATCCTGAAGGGGGACGTTCGCAGATGAATCCTGAAGGGGAACCTCGTTGAGTGGAGATTCTTGGAGGAGAGCTCCTTGTGGTCTAGGGATATCCTGAAGGGGAATCTCTAAAGTTTACCTCGCTTGTTGCGGGCAGTATTTCCGTTGGTGACGCCGAAGGCCATCGCCGATCGGGAGCTGTTCAAAACTTGCGTTGTGGACGATTTTTCTGGTGATCTGACTTTCTAGTTTCTTGAGTTTGCTAACTCTGGGGAGACGCTAGGGAGGGCTTATCACTGCAACTGTAACATTTTCGATCCCAGACTTTAGCCAATGGTGCCAACATTCCTAACTTTGGTCCCTTGATTCAGGAATAAAGCATGGAGGCAATCCATTTTTTTACCAACCGTGACCCTGTTCCATTTTCTGGTGGACGGTCTCTTAAAAATTTATTAAATTTAGCATGAAATGAAGGGTAAGACTCTCGAGCTCCATGCTGCTGACAACAATCCGCCAGAAATGTGAAACAGACTCTTCCTTTCGTATATTCGACAACGAAAGACACAAATCGATAGAGTATTATTAATTGAGAGATTTTTTTATTTAAAATAACGCACAACTCTAAAAATTGTTGATCCAGGGAAGGTGTTGATTCGCAGATGGCTTAATTATGCGATGCTTGAATCTGGTAACAGTGTTTGTGGATTTGTTCTTTTGTTCAAAAAATAATAACACTTATGGTTCTAGTTGACCAGGAACCCGAAAATCGATTAATCTCTCTGCCTCTGAGTACGGAAGATAAGGAGGTTGTTGTCAAATGCATATTTGGCGGCCCGATTCATCGTTTGTTTTGAGGATGCCATGATGATGCCGTCGGGGCGCACAACAATATCGGTAACGTTACGGTAACGCTCGATCTAATTTGTGTCTTTGTTTGAAGCACTTAGGTACACCAGATCAAGTCGCCCAGCTCCACAGTGTTTCTCAATGCTCTTCGAACTCACTTTGTTGCTCCAAATTTGCAGTTAGTACAAGCACTGTCTCTTCTGCCCAGCATGAAGGTCGGCTTGTCAAAGGCACTGATCAGTAATTCACAGTCGGTCACCAAGGGTTAACGTTCGATAGAAGCACTTTGAACCGCAAGGATACATAGTCCTGACACTAGTCGGTATCACCACACTCCACCCCCTAGCGTAATTGACTTTAAAATCGCTTCACATGACCGCATCTTTACCCCTTTACCAAAACATACCTTCACTCTCTTGCCCTGATTGAGTACTCATTATGTCACTGCTCATTATGTCACTGCCAGGCACGCTGAATTGCTGTACTCATTATGTCACTGCCAGGCACGCTGAATTGCTTAAGATCCGTGGTTGAAACACTGACTTCCGAGGTTGTGAATTATGATATTTTGCCAATTTTTGCTTAGACAAAGGTCTATTTCGAGAAGATCCATATCAGAGCGTCGCATTTCCCAATGGTATAATCCATCTCACACTCGCCCTTCGCACTGACAACCATGAGAACAAGAGGAACAATGAGTCATTTTTGAACAGACTCAATTCTCGACTCGATTTTTTCTTCTTACAATTTCGTTGCTCCTTTCTGAATACATTCGTCTTTCGTTAAAATCAACCAACCTCGTTTCTATATCATTCTCGCTATGCTCGTCGCAGACAACTTCCTCTGACAACTGAATTGGTCTCAGCTATATCTCAGTTGTTGCAAAACATCTACCCGCATACCTCTCTACACCCACAAGTCCTGAATACTCCCAAACCTCAGTAACTGGTTCCCATTTACCATTCCTCATTAGGCATAGTGGCGGAGTACTTGCCCTGTCTCCACTTCAAGTTCGCATTCAGCAATGTGAGGTTGTGAGACTCGAGCACCTGATTGTGAGAAGGGAAAAATATAAGAAGATGTACGGACTGAAAGAAGGTGAACTGAAACACAATTCATTTGCAATCACTGACGCATGTGGCATCTCCGATGCATACAACAATCGTGTTGTGCAAATCTACCGAGTGTCACCGCAACTTTCGAAGCAAGATTGGGAAAGGAATGGGAATAATTATAATGCTATTGGGGTGTCCGGAAAGTTCGTATAATGCTTCGGAAAAAAGTCAGTTCGCGATCAAATGCAGTGATTGCGCAATTTGTTTGTCAACAATGTATTGCATCATTCTGACGTTGAGTAGTGAGAGGATTTAATCAGTC
This sequence comes from Pristionchus mayeri, assembly GCA_036245805.1. Taxonomy (NCBI): domain Eukaryota; kingdom Metazoa; phylum Nematoda; class Chromadorea; order Rhabditida; family Neodiplogasteridae; genus Pristionchus; species Pristionchus mayeri. The sequence continues at coordinate 38,949,887 of BTRK01000003.1, forward strand.
TCCTAGTTGCTACATTGATTCTTGTGATGGACTCCCATCTCTACCTCCGAGCAGTTTTACTCATACTACCGTCTTGGCCGATCCGTGAAGGAGGCCCACTCTGCCCTGGCCCAGTCGGAAGGAGCTGACGCCCCCTCCGTACTCTTCTGCTATAAGTGGTTCTCCCGCTTCAAGAAAGGGGAGTTTGGTCTCGATGATCAACCCCGCTCTGGACGCCCTCCCTCCCTCGATCAGCCTCTCGTTCTCCGCATACTGAAGCGCAAGCCCATGGCCAGTGTGCGTGAGTTGAAGAAGGAACTGGTACTCCCAGATCAACGGTGTCCGATATCCTCCATCGATCAGGGAAGAAGCCGAAACTCCCACAAGTGATTCCCCATGACCTCTCCCCCGAACAGCTGAAAAATCGTGTTCAAGTCTGTCGGGAATTACTCCATCGTAGATCCAATCTTCGATAGGTCAATTCCATCATCGCTACAGATGAGAAGTGGATCGCGTACGATAACCCTGTGAGGAGACTGCAATGGGTGGATGCAGATGAGAAGCCCACGCCCGTCCCGAAGAAGGAAGAGCACGGAAAGAAAGAACTCCTCTGCTTCTTCTTCTCAGTGCTCGGTCCCATCTACTGGGAGATCCTCGCCCCTGGCACCAGCATCAATGCCGACCTCTTCTCTGAACAACTGCAAGATGTCGCGATCAGAGTCCCTCCCAGACTCCTGAACCAGGGCAAAATTCTTCTTCTGATGGACAATGCTCGCCCACATAGAGCGAAGATGACCCAGAAGAAAATGGACGAGCTGAAGATCGAGAGGATTCCCCATCCACCGTATTCCCCGGATCTCTCCCCATGCGACTACCACTGCTTCCGCTCTCTCTCTGACTTCTGCAAAGGAAAGAAGTTCAAGAATCGAGATGAAGTTGTGAGGGCTTTCGTGAACTGGGCGGTCTCGAAGAAACCCGCATTCTGGAAGAGAGGAATCGAGACCCTGCCCAATCGCTGGAGGGAGGTAGTGAGAAAGGAGGGGGCATACATTGGTCACTGAGAATTGTAAAGCATTGAATAAAAAATAAAAACAAAAAATTATACGAACTTTCCGGACACCCCAATAATTTGTGTTTCACGAACTACTCAAACAACCTGAATTTTCTAATTCAACGCTAGGTTCTCGCTTGGTCTGGTATAATAACCAATACATTCGCTATTCCTTTTCGACAGATGGTTCATATGAAGACTACATGGTAGTCTACTTTGAAAGAGTGGGGAAATTGTGCAAACTGCAAAGATAAATAAAAGAGAAAAAAAAATATCCTAAAGATCAAATACTGTTATTTTTCCACTGCGACCTACTGCCGATGCTACAGGTAAAGAAAACGAGGTTTGATATTTCGACCGAACAAGCTGCCATCATTGCAACCGAGCCAGCTCACACACTATTGGCAATGTGCTGAAACGCGAACGAACCACCTCTAAAAATTGTGTTGCGCTCTGCCTGTCCGGAAAATATAATTGTTGTCTGCTTTTTTGATATTCGTGGGAAATACTTCAGAATAAGCGATGGCGATGAAAACACACTTTCTCAGAAAATCAACATATTTCATCAGCGCCCTGGCAATCGCTGAAATATCAAATTCGTATTTACTTCTTATCGTTCCTAGTGGGTTCGGTAATCAATTGTAGCAAGGAGGAAGATATAGAGAAATGGAGGAGTGCATTACTATGGGGGGAGAAAGCAGATTGATTGATCCAGTCTAAGTCGCCACAATTAAGGTCACCACAAATAACGGCATGGCTAGAATCACTAGAGAGAAAATCGTGGAGGTAGTCAAGACATTCTACGAAAGAGTCCATAGAGCAAGACGGACTTCTATAGATGCATACTAATAGAGTGGGCGAGTTAGCCATAATGCGAGAGCTACATATGAAGCCGTTCGCCTAAGAATCAAACAATGTCCCAATGGGTCTGGCACATCGATTTTTCGAAAATTTGAGAATTGGGGTTCTCAAGGGTGCTGATCATCATGGTCAACTTAATTTTGCGTCAACTCGATTGGTTGGGCCAGGCTGCATGTAGGCTGCACCTAGATTTGTGTAAATAACTCCGGAACCGATTGAGCAATTTATTTGAAAATTGTACGGAAGAAAAATAAGATACCTGTGACCACGTCAAGCTTAAATTTACATATTTAATTTTATGTAAACATAAGAAAATTCGATTCTCGAATATAAGGTAAAAGCCAAAAACGAGAACTACACCGTCAAATGCGCCGTGTTCTGAGGATCATTTTTCGTATGCATAGTTGGGGGTTTCCGCACATCGGTTTTTTGCTACATGTCCTGAACTGATTCATTCTCATGACACTTTACCGCTCAGGGCGCGCAGAGAGCGACGAATGAGAATGTGTTTCACTCCCACTAGTTATTCTTGCTTTTATAGACTTCTCAAATAACAAGTGGGAGTGAAGCTCATTCTCACTCGTCGCTCTCTGCGCACCCTGAGCGGTCCAGTGTGACGAGAATGGATCAGTTAAGGACATGTAGCAAAAAACCGATGAGCGGAAACCCCCAACTATGCATATGAAAAATGATCCTCCGAACAACGCGCATTTCGCGGCGTAGTTCTCGTTTTTGGTTTTTACCTTATATTCGAAAATCGAATTTTCTTAAGTTCACAGAAAATAAAATATGCAAATTTAAGCTTGACGTGGTCACAGGTATCTTATTTTTCTTCCGTACAATTTTCAAATAAATTGCTCAATCGGTTCCGGAGTTATGCACACAAATCTAGGTGCAGCCTACACGCAGCCTGGCCCAACCGATCGAGTTGACGCAAAATGAAGTTGACCATGATGATCAGCACCCTTGAGAACCCCAATTCTCAAATTTTCGAAAAATCGATGTGCCAGACCCATTGGGACATTGTTTGATTCTTAGGCGAACGGCTTCATATAGAGAAAGAACGAGAAGTGACTAAATATGACGGGATGGCTCGATCAATGAGAATTGCGCATTCGCCACCACGAGTGGAGGAATCGCGATCAGAGCGGAACACAGACAAACGATCGAAAGACATCATATTGTCAGTTAGTGTATCAGGAGTTGCCCAGGTTTCAGTAATGAACACTACAGAGAAAGAATCGCGGATGAATTGGCCTATCATATCACGCTTATTAGAGAGAGAACGGGCGTTCAAGGAAAGAGCAGTGAGGGACGAGCGTGGGGAAGTGTAGAAAGGAGAGACTACTGAGTGAGGAGAGAGTGCAGAGAAAGAGAGGGGAAGGGGAGGAAATAGAGCAGGGGAGGAGGGTGCAGAGATGGGGATGGGAAGAGTGTATGGTTGAGAGTAAGAAGGCAATAGAGATGGGCAGGGATTCTCGGCTGACTCGGATCCATGAGAAGGGGAGGAAACGGAAAAGGGTAGTATGGGTGCCTCAAGAGTCAGTCCCTATTCGCGGGGAACGAGGTAGCTAATCTTAGGAGAGACATGAGGCTGTTTGGATGGAGGATCAAATGAGAGTGAGGAAGAGGGAGGGGGAGAGGGAGCAGAAAGAGACAGAGACTGTGGGGAATTAACCTCCACTACCGTACCCAGCTCAGATCGGCTGCTCTTTTGGGTACCTGACCGTCCTTCTAGATCATCTCCCTTCCTCTTCTTGCTCCCTCCTTTGCTGCCTGAGACTGAGCCGCCTCTGGATCCGCCTCCAGCTCGAGTGTTGACTGTGCCTCTGTTCCTTGATCTTCCTCTATGTGCAGTAGAGGAGAAGGGCTGTGCAGTATTATTGGGGACACCCCCAGGGAGGGGCTTGGGGAATCTCATTCTGACAATACGGAAATCGCTAACAGTGTACTGAATCTCGCAGGCGGAGGAGTTCAGATCTCTAACTTCACTACGCAGTCTACGATCAGTCTCAAGCTGTTCCTTACTGTAATCACCACGGAGGAAAGCGCGGAGACTGCCAGTGAGCCTACCGCACCTGACTCTGAATGCCTCGTTGTAGAACAAATCTCTGGACTCGACTGAGGGGAAACCGATCTTGATGATTCTCGGCGAGGTCCTTCCGACGGGGCGAGTAGGAGGATGTCTATGAAAAGAGATCTCAGAACGAACCTGATCCAATTGAGTGCTGTTGATTGTGTCGAGGATCAAGGAGATGATCTTTCGATCGTTCTCCTCAGTCTCCCCGACAGATTCACACTCCGAGACGTTGACGAGGACACATCGTTTGGCCTTCTCATCCACCGTACTCCTCTGATTGAGGGCGGCGATGACCCCAGTCGTCACCGTATCCACAGTTGACGACTGGGGGAGTCTATCCACAAGGAATCTGACCAGAGACGTCAGGTCGCCCATCTGTCTCGTCAGATCCCCCATCAGCTTCTGCTGTGCGACCATAAGGTCGTACAGCAGGTCCATAGAGACTGGAGCAGTCATGTGGAAGGGGGAGGAGATACAGGGGGAAGAAAGAGAGACGCGTATGTGGGTGCGAAGCCTATCGCTGCCCTAATCCCGGTCGGGACCCTTCACTTCCTCGCTGATCGCAAGTGCAGCACTGTCAGTGTCCGTGCCTGGGACAGTGACACGGGACTGAACAGTGAGGCCTTCCAAACTCAGAAGAGTATGGGTAGCCGAGCTAATAGCTTGGAAAACTCGCTATGACAAGTCTATAAGAAGCACACGAGAGACCGAGAGGCCGCGACCTCTCTCGGTCAAGGAAGGGAAGGGGTATGAGGAAGGGAAGGGGTATGACGAAGGGAAGGGGTCCAAAAATTTAATTCATAGGGATTTTGCTGTCATTAATATATTTTTCGGCATTGTCGAAAACGTAATTGATAAATAAATTTCATAAACATAATTTAATTAATGCGAAAATAGGTTCCAAAGTGGTGTGCGCGCTCACGACAATTCACGAAAATTGTGCGAAACGTCCTAGTTCGAAATTTTTTGTTTGAAATGTCTCACCACCAAATTTTATCATGAACGGTTGTACTCTGCCGACTTTTATGAGATAATATCGTCTTTCGGTTGAGGTTTAAAACAAATAATTTCAAACGCACTCATGGAATCTACACACAGTACGCATTCTTCTTTAGGTGTACATCCATACACCACGAGAATCTTCTCGTGAGGTTTATTTCTTGAATGATCCAAACTGTAAGTTCGGACCTCCTCATTGTGTGAAGATTAAGCATTATTTTTTTCCTTTTACTCTGTTTTTCCTTTATGCACATTCTCGGTCCGTCAAACCGGCGAGAGAGGGTGTCAACTGAAGGCATCTTTTCGTTGTCGCTCTCCATCTGCAAGTGAAGAGGAGAGGTAGTTTGTGGATGAGCAGGTGCGATTATCTTCATTATCCTAGCTCTCTATTCGATCATAGAACACGATTAAGTATGCGAAACAGAGAGATCAAATGCATTGGAAGTAGAAATTAGTCATTGAGATTCCCATAATATGATCATGATGTCTATATTAACCTATTCGATTTAGTTCCCTGCAAATTGGAGTTTAAGAGTCCGGATCTGAGAAACGTCACCACTGCCCGGACATTTCCCCGGAAATACGATTCAGGCCAGGGTCACACATTGGACCTAGAGTACGTAGAGTCGTTATTTGAAATTTCACAACGATGACCTCTGTATCGCGCACAGTGCGCGTGAGGTACTGGCACAGTGAAAAATGATGAAAATTCATAATTTCTTAATGAATCAGCTTAGACTCTAAATATATTTTGCGTTGTATTAGGCATGTCCAGAAGCACCTCAGTGTCCAGAAGCACCATTGAAATCACATTTTTATCGATTTCGATGTCAATATATTTGACTACATCTTTCAATTTTCCCGATATTTTGCATGTTCTGTGTGGGTGACAGTGATTCGGATTTCGTCTGAATCAATCTATAATATTGGAGAAAAGTACAACAATTTGACAATCATGTCGATCCTGGGACCACTTTCCGATCATTCAAGGCAAAATTTCACGGCTTAAGGTAGTTGAAATTTTTGATTGTTATGTTTATTACGCATCAGCATTGCACGTGCTACAATGTGGTGTAAGAACTTAGTCCCGGTCTTCCCGAGAACATGCAAAATATCGGGAAAATTGAAAGATGTAGTCAAATATGAGAGGAATCGCGAGAGAATTACCTATTTTCGAGCGTTTGCGGCGGTAGGAATCAAACTCTTCGTATCAGGCCACAATTTTGGCACAAAGTATTTTGTATGATGCTCTTTCAAACTGCGTTGACCAAATTTCGATATCTATCGTCATCGTCGAGATTCAGAAGGCCAAAATTGGTACACTCACTTTTTGAGGGTCAAATCCGGACCACATAATCGATCATAATTCAGTTTAAAATTGAGATAGAACTTCGTTCTTTTTTCCAAAGAAAGCTACCATCATGCGCTACAACTTTTATGTTGAGGATATCATTCCTTGCGCACTCTCTGGTACGGGGTGGTCGCCTATACCAAAAATGCCCAGATTCTGCAAATCGGAATTTCCTCACAAAGCCTTTGCGCACGATCAACAGTGCATATACGCGTCTAACTTGAGCCCAAAAATCAACGAAATCGGGGTCTGTAAAAAAAAATGGCGCTGGCTTAAGTAAGGTAGCCCCAAAATGGGTCCCTGACAGTGGCACTTCCAAACCTCCACTTGGCTACTATTAGGCTTAAATACATCCAAACCCGTCAAAAACAACATTTAAAATTGTTTCCCTCATTAGTTATACCACTGTTATTGGTCAAAAATTACGGTATGACCTAAAATTCAAAAATCAATATTTTGACCCTGTTTAGCTTGTGAGATGGGTGCGTTTGTATTAAACCAGTTTGAAATGGTGTGCAAACATTTTTCGAAACGTATCAAATATATGGCGCATCTATAAACACGATATTTCATCTCAGGTATCCAAGCAAAGACGTAAAACGGTACCACAGGTCAACATAGACATAGTGACATGAGCCATGTATAGAAATGTAGAGTTCGATGAGTTGAACATTTCATCTGTTGAAAGTGAGTTGATATCTTTTCATTGAAGCGCGCTACAGAGCCTAGAAGTTGGCAGAAAACGACGGTGGAGACGCGCAGGGGAGCGCTAAAGGGAGGGGATGGAGAGGGATGTCAGGCGGCGAGAGCGCCAGACGATTAGAGCGCGACCTCTCGAGGGATTTTAGACCGTTTCTGGCCATCTTCTAGGCTCTGTAGCGCGCTTCAACGAAAAAATATCAACTCACTTTCAACAGATGAAATGTTTAACTCATCGAACTCTATATTTCTAGCCATGGCTCATGTCACTATGTCTATGTTGACCTGTGATACCGTTTTACGCCTTTGCTTGGATACCTGAGATGAAATATCGTGTTTATAGATGCGCCATATCTTTGATAAGTTTCGAGGAATGTTTGCTTACCATTTCAAACTGGTTTTGTTCAATCGTACCCGTTCTAACAAGCTGAAAAGTGTCAAAATATCGATTTATGAATATTTGGTGATACTGTATTTTTTTGATAAATGACTGTTGTATAGCTTGTGAGGAAACAATTTAAAATGTTGTTTTGGACGGTTTTGGATGTATTTGAGCCTAATAGCAGCCAAGTGGAGGTTTGGAAGTGCCACTGTCAGGGACCCATTTTGGGGCTACCGTACTTAAGCCAGCGCCATTTTTTTTTACAGACCCCGATTTCTTTGATTTTTGGGCTCAAGTTAGGCATGCATAGGCACTATTGATCGTGCGCAAAGGCTTTGTGCGGAAATTCCGATTTGCAGAATCCGGGCATTTTTGGTATAGGCGACCACCCCGTACCAGAGAGTGCGCAAGGAATGATATCCTCAACATAAAAGTTGTAGCGCATGATGGTAGCTTTCTTTGGAAAAAAAGAACGAGGTTCTATCTCAATTTTAAACTGACTTATGATCGATTATGTGGTCCGGATTTACCCTCAAAAAGTGAGTGTACCAAGTTTGGCCTTCTGAATCTCGACGATAACGATAGTTATCGAAATTCGCTCAACGCAGTTTGAAAGAGCAGCATTCAAAATACTTTGTGCCAAAATTGTGGCCTGATACGAAGAGTTTGATTCTACCGCCGCAGGGTAGGTAATTTTCTCGCGATTCGTCTCATATATTGACATCGAAATCGATAAAAATGTGATTTCAATGGTGCTTCTGGACCCTGAGGGCATACCTAATACAACGCAAAATATATTTTGAGTCTAAGCTGATTCATTAAGAAATTATGAATTTTCCATAATTTTTCACTGTGCCAGTACCTCACGCGCCACTTTGCGCGATACAGAGGTCATCGTTGTGAAATTTCAAATAAAGACTCTAAGTACTCTAGGTCCAGCATGTGAACTTGGTCCGAATCTTCGTCCCTGGGAAATGTCCGGAAAATGACCGAAAAGGTAAATTTCTTCAGATCCGGACTCTTAAAGGTCCTCTCCAGGGAACGAAAAATTCATATTCGCTCTAAGGGACTGATCCAAGATTAGTAGCGCGCAATTTCAAAAATTGTACAGTATCATACAGTATTTGGAGTACCAGGGGGTGCTGCACAAGGGATGTATTTTACGGCTATGGTCGATAATTGTGTCGTGGTAGGTCAAGACTAAGTACCGTACCCAATCGATCATACAGTACTCCCAGATACCGTATACCTAGGGACCACAAGGTGGTTACCCGAAATCGTTACACAAGTCTAATTTTGTTGTTAATGCGTTCGTATGGGGTTAAATAGGACCATGCATTTTGAATTAGGTTGATATCTAATGTTTGAGCCAAGTTATGACCCAAAATGTGGGTGAATTGATCATAACGTGAACAGCCCAAAAAGCGAGACGAAAGAAAGAGGGGCGGAGCCTATTTCTCCTTTGTCGTTTCAATTCTCGAAACGATCGGGTAGGGCTTCGCCGAACCCTACAGGGGAAGAAAACGAGCTTTGACGTAGGCGGGGCGCTCTCTAGTCACGCCGGGTGAGAGACGGGTGGAGGGAGGGGAGGGAGAGGGAGGAGAGGAAGCGGTGAGAGTCGCGAGCCATGCGCGCTTCGAATTCGACGAAACACACCCTTCATTCCCAACCAAATAACTCGATCAAAATTGAATTTGGAAGCTCTTTTCATCTTTCGAATGAGCCTCCGTGACCGTGGAAATTCCTTTTCTGAGTAGGTCAGCATACGAGTTTTATAGTTTTCTAAGTCAAGTCGCTCTATAAAACTTGTATGCTGACCTACTTAGAGATGAATTTTCCAGGGTCACGGATGCTCATTCGAAAGAGGATGAAAAGAGCTTCCCAATTCTTTTTTGATCGAGTGATTTGGTTGCGAATGAAGACTGTGCTCCTCTTGTCTCGCTTTTGCGGGGCAAAGTGTCCGAGCAGAGTGGGCGGAGCTTGCAGTCTACGTATACCGCTACCGTAACCCCGATTATCGCAAACTAACTTTATTTTTAAAAAGTCCTGGTACCGTGCCCAGTCGATTATACACTACCCAAGGAACTACAGTAACCCAGTTCCTTGGGTCAGATCCAGTTCCTTGGGTCAAACATTTTTCTAAAAATCCAAAATCGATTTTTAAATTATTTTAAAGTATTCTACCGTATATGTGATTATTGTATAATCATTTTATGATCAATTTTGGATTTTTATAAAAATGTTTGAAATTTTTACAAGAATGTTTGACCCAAGGAACTGGATCTGACCCAAGGAACTGGGTTACGGTAGTTATTTGGGTACTGTATAATCGAATGCGCACGGTACCAGGACTTTTTAAAAATAAATTTAGTTTGCGATAATCGGGGTTACGGTAGCGGTATACGGTATCTGGGGGTACTGTAGAGTCGATTGGGTACGGTGTAGAGCAAGAATCAACTCAATAGAAAATGTTTTGGAAAAAAGTCATTTTACGATTGACCGCAGTGGTGTGGATTACGGTAGCAAGGGGTACTGTACACTGGGTTACGGTATGTGTACAGTAGGACCGATTGGGTACGGTATCTTGACGTTTTGAAAATACAGCCAGTTCTCGATAATCGGGGTTACGGTAGAGGTGTACTTTATCTGGGAGTACTGTATGATCGATTGGGTACGGTACTTAGTCTTGACCTACCATGACACAATTATCGACCATGGCCGTAAAATACATCCCTTGTGCAGCACCCCCTGGTACTCCAAATACTGTATGATACTATATATTTATCTACGCTCGGCGGCGCAACGAAAGACGAATAATTACTTATGTGTTATGATACAAGAGAGTTGACTCTCCTCACACTGAGGTCGAATACGATAGGAAGGGGGGAATGGGGGGGGGAAGGAGGTGCAATCGTAAAATGCGAAGATCCAATCGGCTGGTCTCATCTGTCTTCGTCTGTTCTGATGGGGAGTTTTATCGAGGAGGAGGCACTCGAGGTAGACCAGGTAGACTCTGCTCCGAGATCCAGCGTCAGGGGATCTCTAAAGGGGGGAGGGGGTGAGAATGAAGGAATGTGGTAAGGTAGTGGAAGGAGGGAATACTATTGGAAAATATATTTCCGAAAATCAAATTCTAGAGTTATCAATCTCTTCTTGAAGACAGGGATTCTGGGGGATGACAATACATGGGTGGGGAGAGCGTTTAAAATCCTAGCAACTCTACGAGAAAAACAATGATATCGAGGTGTGGATCTGGTTTTCTCAATATAGATTCCAAAGTTGTTGGTCCTTTCTCTTAGGGGAGCAAACAGGAAAAATTTACTTCTATCGAGTATGGTGTCTCCATACATGATCCTACGGGCCAGGACTAGATCATAAATGACTCTCCTCTCAAAAAGCGCTTGAAGACCGAGGAAGGACAGACGTTGAGAGTAGGAGGGAAGACCAAGAGGATATGATGGAGATGGAAAGCATCTATAGTATAGAATACGAGTGAATTCCTCTTGTATTTTCTCAAGCTTCTGACTCTGTTTCTTGATATGAGGGTTCCAGAAGGGGCAAGCGAATTCAATGTGAGGGAGACACATATGTTTTAAAGCATTTGATAAGGATAGTGGGATCATTAACGGATACAGCACGAAGCATAATATGCATGACAGTGGTGGCTTTTTTTACACGATCATCAATACTGGCAGAGTTATTTAGGGTGGGCAGTACTTGGACGCCGAGATCGCGTTGTTGAGGGACTTGCTCGAGGATAACATTATTAATGAGATAATGAGGAGCAAGAGAAGAACCTATGTGGAGATGTGTGCATTTAGATTCGGAGAGAGATAATTGATTGGATACAGTCCATGAATAGATAGCATCTAGGGCATACTGTAATTGGGCAGTGCGAGAGGCTTTATTTTTACTGGAATAGGAAACATAAATCTTAATGTCATCTGCATATGCTTTCACAAACACATCGGGGAAGGGAGCAATGACATATGTAATATCAGATATATAAAGAGAGAATAGAATAGGCCCTAGTACAGATCCTTGTGGTACGCCGGAGAGAACAGGGAAGGACTTAGATACGGTAGTACCTAACCTTACGGAGAAGTGCCTATCCGTTACAAAATCAGAGATCCAATTTAGAAGGTTACCATTAATACCATAATGCAAGCATTTAGAGATAAGCTTGGGAAAGGGGACGGTGTCAAATGCACGAGAGAAGTCGAGGTAAATAACATCAGTTTGCTCTTTACGGGAATGAGCGAAGGTCCAGTCATTTTCACAGTCTACGAGGTTGGTAAGAACAGAGGCACCGGATCGAAAACCATGTTGGTAATTAGGAATGATATTGGAGCGGTAAAGGTAAGGGGCAAGCTTATGCTTGACAAGGCGTTCCATTGTTTTAGAGGCGGGAGACAGTATGGAGATAGGGCGATAAGAGTCGGGTACTTGGGGATTCTTGTTTGGTTTGGGGATTGGGGTAATGAGTGAGAATTTCCATAGTGATGGGACAGTGCCGGTTTCCATACTAATATTGAAAATATCGCACAGGGGGAGGGAGAGGGCATGTGCACATTTACGAAAGACAATCTGAGGAATGTTATCATGGCCCGTAGAGCATGATGGTGAGAGCTGCTTTAAAGCCTTATACACGTCATGGGGGAAGAAAGATACATTTCTTAGATATGAGGAAAAGGGGTGGGAGGGAATGGATGGTAATAATCCGTCATCAAGTGTGAAGTGGGATGCAAATCGGGATGCAAGGGAATTTGCTATGTCTAAGGTACTAGTTGCGATATTTCCAGAGGAATCAATAAGTTGTTTGGGGATGGATGGCTTCGGTTGGGTAAGGGTACGGATGTGACGGTAGAGATCTTTAGTGTTTTTTAGTTTTTTATGTTCGCAAAATTGGTTCCATTTTTTAATTTGGAATAATAGATCTCTACTGCACTTCTCGTATTGAAGGCGAATTGAGAGTAAATTATACTTTGTGAACAGAGAATTTCGGTGTTTAATTAGCTTTCGGATATGAGGGGGATAAGAATGGGTAGCAGGCTTAGGGCAGTGATACGGTAGGAAAAGATCAATCGCGTGGTGGATTACGGAGACAAAGTTAGAATACATGTTCTCAGGGTCAGGAGCTTGTGAAAATGTTGTAAACCAGTCGAAGGTGAGAAGGAAGGACGAGAGGTGGTCATAGTTGGCGCGAGCGAAATCTCTAACTAACGATTGAGCGGTAGGGAGGCATCTTGAATCAATTGAGAAGGATATACCAAAATGATCGGATGTAGGAAAGGAGGGAATTACAGAGGGGTTGTGTACTATGGATGAATCACTAGCAAGTAGCCAATCAATGCATCGATCTATCCTAGTGGGACTACGGATTAGATGGCTGAGGTCGGAAGTAGAAACGAAGGAGTGAAGTGATTGTTCTGTGGCCGGAATGGCACTGGAAATGATGTCGCTATTGAAATCTCCTATGAATATGATTGGGTGGGGACTGGTGGTAAGAAGGTCTGAGAGACCATCAACGAGGTTTTCTGTCTGGGTCGTACTGTAGCTAGGAGGTCGGTACACAACACAAAGACGAATGAAAGAGGACGAGGAAGTGAGCAAATCAATGGAGAGGGATTCAAGACTACTATGGATGGAACCGAGGATAGAGTAGTGAAAATGGTCACGAAGTACAATAAGTGTACCGCCTCCACGGCCATTTGAGCGATCACGTCTAATAGCATGATATGGTAGATCAGCGATTATCAATGAGGTAGGAATACGAGAGGTCAGCCATGATTCGGTGATAAACACAATGTCTGGTTGTTCAACTTTTAGAATAGAGTGAAAATATGGTAGCTTATTGACTAATGATCGGGCGTTGTAATAGAGACAAGAAATCTTTGGCAGAATATCAGAGGAAGGAGTGGAGGGGGAATCGTATTGAGAAACTAAGCTGGGATAAACAGTTTGGGTCGAGGAAGGGGGAGCTATTGAAGAAAGCGAGGAGAGGATAGGGGGAGGTCTGCAGGGGGATCCTAGTTTCCCTTCATCTCCTTGCTAGCTGTCTTCGCCTTGAATGCCTGTACCTCTTCCTTCTTCATGAGAACTCCAGCGTAGATCACCCAAATGCCCTTACCTTCCTCAATCAACTTGCGCTTCTTCTCCCTCAACTCGTACTGCGTATGCCTCTCCTTCTCTGAGAGGGAGGGGCGAATTCGCAGTGAGGAGTACTCGCGCTGGTCCGTGATCTTCTTGCTGCGAGTGAGAAGGAGCTTCTGCGAGGAGGTGCGGGGAAGGAGGATCTTGAGAGGACGGGGTCGTCCCTCCTTCCTCTCTCCCATCCGGAAGACCGTGTCCGGACGGACTTCGATTCCGGTGAGATCGAGGAAGCGAGTGACGTGGGCGTAGTCGGCCTCGACTCTTTGACTGGGGAGGGAATGAGTCGACTCAGCCAAGTTCTCAACCACAATCGAGCGTGCCCTCTTCTCCGCCTACACAGGACTCTCGGAGGGTTGCAGGTGCCTCTCGAGAGTATTCGACAGCACCTCAATACAAGCCTCGAGAGCCACGTAGAGGGGGTCAGAGGCACGCTCAGACTCCGTGTCGAGGTATGCCCTCAGCTTGTCGGTGACGGCCTCCAGCTGGGTCTTGGCTGCAGCACGGAAATCCTCCTCCGACTGGGTGGCGCGGCGCTTGCGACCGTCGGAGTTGGGGAGGGGGAAAGGGGGGATGGGAGTGGAGAGGAGGGAGAGGATGGGGGTGGGGGTGGACATGGTACCGAGAGAGTGCACGTGAGCTAGAGGGGGGAGAGCGAGAGAGTATAGGGGATGGAGAGGGGCGAGAGAAAACGAGAGGAAGAGGCGGGAAATAAGACGTTACACAATTATGAGCTAATTAAGGGGAATTAATGCATGAAAATGGGTAGAATACACTAGGTAGGGGGAGTCAGAAGCTTGAATTAGGAAAGACGGAAGGAAGAGAGGCTAATAAGCCGTAATTAGCGCTAAATGATAGAGAGAAAAGCGCGCGTCCTATCGCAACGAGAGGCGAGAGGAGAGTGAAAAAAATTTGGAACGCTTCACGAATTTGCGTGTCATCCTTGCGCAGGGGCCATGCTAATCTTCTCTGTATTGTTCCAATTTTAGTATATGTTCATTTGGAATGAACATACTGTACAATTTTTGAAATTGCGCGCTACTAATCTTGGATCAGTCCCTCAGAGCGAATATGAATTTTTCGTTCCCTGGAGAGGACCTTTAATAACAGACTGAATTACTAAAAGTTGGGGCAAGATGTGATCTTCGCGATTTAAATTTGAGAAAAATAACAATTTTGCCAGCTCATTCGACCCCCACGTCGAGCAATAATCGCGTTGCTTAATCTTCAGTGCTATCACTTCAGAAGTGTTTGTGGATCATCTTTTCAGATGGCATCGTCTTCTTCTTGTTGCTGCAGTCGCCCGAATAAAAAAAATTACATGCCTCTTTGGCAGGATTGAGTGGTGCACAAAGGAAGATGAACTACTTGCATGCCATTCATCTTGCTTTTTCACAACTCAATCCTCATCAATGGGTTTGATAACGACGAGGAGAGATGAGAATCGCTCACCTCATTCAGGACCCTGCTCAGTTCCTCATCGATTCATCGGTTATCGGTACTCGTATACAGGAGAGGAAAGTGGAAAACGGGTCGGCTAAAAAATCGAGAAAAAATACGCAAATTTACCCCTGATTGCACTTCGACAAAACCTGTTCGTTGAACAAATAAATAAAAATAAGTACACTCCATCAGACAAGGTACTTTAATGGTAGGCACATAGTACAGTTTGAAAGAAATCAGCGACGTGTCTCTCGCACTTTCTCTTGAGTCTTCAGTTGATTTTTTTTTTTCGTAAACCGCAGACTCTTCAAATTTCTCTCAAATATCCACTAGTACAACTTTTCGCATCATCACCACTACTTCACAGAACGCCTCGCAACGATTCAATAACAAGTTCGATATCTCAAGATATTTAAAAAGGCACAAAAATCGCATTAAACAGTCCGACTTTTCCTATTCCTCATCAGGGAAAGTGGTGATGTCCTTGTGATGTCTCCACTGCAGATATACAAGTTCCGGAGCGTGGGGTTATGAGATTCGAGCACCTAAAAGGGGGAAACAATCAGAAGAGGCATCGAGAGAAAGCAGGAGAATTTCAAATACGGATTATTTTAATAAATTCACGAGAGCTAGGAAGGCATCATTGACGCATGCAACATCTCATAAAGTAATCGTGTGGCACAAATCTGCCGAGAGTCAACACTGCATATATCTCGATTGTGAATGACAGAAAATGAGAACAATTCAAATGCTTACTTTGTGTTTCACACATTCTCCAAACATCCAGGAAGTCGTAATTTGTTGCTGCATGACCGATTGCTCGATTTAAAGGAGTGCTCCGGGAATGAATGTTACGGGGTCATACCACGAAAATTCTGCGCTCTCACAAACTTGTCAGTGGGAAACTGTAGCGAATTTACCACGAGAAAGAGACGATGAATAAGAAGAGCGAGTGAAACATAAATGAGCAAGCCACTACCCTGCGCCGTCAATGAACTTTGCGCGTATGTAAATAGCCCCAGAATCGTCTGTGAAACTTCGTACAAAGTGATTTCTGATCGGGTGAGTGAGCTCTACAACATCCACTGGGTCACTTCGGTTGGCCAAACATTCTCCGGAGTACCCCTTTAAAACAAAAACAAAATTCTCTGGAATATGGAATACTGGAATATTCTCAATTGATCGGTCATGATTTCCAGTTTAAAAAATTGAAAATTAAGATAATGAAAAGACTCTGAAATTGATTAATGCAACATAATCACTGACCAGTTCAAAATATTCCAAGAAATCCACAATTTCCTTCAGCACCCATCATCTTCTGCCTGTCTCTATCTCGCGATGTTCTTCTGACACAGGACAATGAAGGAGGGGAGAATGAGGGGATGAATGACATCATCTTCATCTGTAGATGCTACATGCGAATGCATCAGAGATCCAGAGGATGCATTTGTATGTCTGTTGTTCCACTCGCTCAGGTGAGGCGTGATGTAGCTTGCTAAAGTGATGAGCTATCACGCAATTACTGTGATCGGCATCAGTAATCTTGTCTTTATAGAGTATTGAAACTCAAATTATTTTCTCTTAATCAATTTCGACACTTTTACAAGTGAAGAATGTGTCTAAGGCCATTTAAAACACCTCTCGAACATTTCTCAATTTCAAAGCAATTCCTTCTCTACAAGTAATCCCACCGTCACCGGTAGCATGCTAATCGACGTATTTAGATGGAACACGATGTACTACTGCTCGAGTCGCTCGATATCAGTTTTTCGCATTTATAATGCCAGCCTGGAGTCGATCGAAGTAGCTAGTAGCACAACAGGGGTAAGAAGTGTAGAAACGGGAGACGCACTGGAAACTTTGTTCTCCATCAACAATACAAGCGTTTGTCGTTAAAGACAAGGAAGACTGATGTTGCGATAATGGAATATAAAACTATGAGATTTGTTGCTCAAGTAATCATCGTATGGTGTCAAATTTATACAAACATTTCGAAGATTCGAATTATATAAATTGGCTTATATTTTATCCTTTACCTTATAAAGAATCGCAACCTTTGCATAATAACATTCTCGTCTTCCTTCATGCGACCTCCACTTCTCTATCGGTAGGCGATCCATTTCCATTCTTCGTTAGGTTAAAATGTTCCCCAAAAATGCGAAAATTGCAAAACAATTTTTGAAGAATATCTCTTTCTTCCAAAAGAAGTTATCCTTTTTCTAGCATTTTCTCTTCATCGCCCCCAGCCCTCTCTTCTGGCCTGCTTATGTATTTCTATTCGCGATGGTCATTCCTCTCTCCAGATGCGCCTTCTTTCATTCTCCTCTTCGGGCATGCGTCTGCAGGCTTTTGCTGCATCGTTGCCGACATGCGGTAGGCCACGTCGAGGAGCGGCTTTCCTAATATCGCACGCTCTTTCGCTCTGCTTACTTGAGTCCGAGAATGGGTAATAAGGTCACTGCGTTTTTTTGAGATGTTCATATTTTTGGCAACTAGTGGGTTCGAAACTCCGAATTTTTATCATAAGCCATGGTAAAAATGCTTTCACTAATTATTTTCTTCTGTATTTATTCAAAATACCATAAATTTAAACAGAGTAAAACCACAGGGTCAATGTAATTTGTGAGTAAGATATTGTTAGGAATCATCACTATAGGTGCTAGTCGTTCCTGGACGTGATAGTTTGAGTGGTTGAAGTATACGAAATAATGTCCTATCCTTTCAACCATGTCGAACAGGCAGATTGTCAGCTTGTTACTTTCACTCCGTCTCATCCTCCATAGGATCTCACTAGGTTTCACTGATCTGTCTCACTAGGTGATCTCTCTAGCACTGTCAACCTGTGCGCAGTCTGACCAGAGACGCATTATCTCTCGAGGAGGTACATGGCGTTTTATGTGTTCAAAATCTCCAGAGGAGGGAGCTGTCAGATTGAAGAGCGTTAGTACGTTACATTAACGAATCTTCCTCCTTCAGATATGTAAAAAAGTGAAGCTTGCAAAAAATTAAACTTGGGAATTATGAGTTTCGAGCAGGGACTATAAGCGGTAGCGTGCTCTTAGAATTGATATAACGTTGATTTTTTTATGAAAAAAAATATTTCAAATCGGAATCTATCCGCCAACTGTTTCACCTGTCGCACAGCACATGGAATTATTTATATTGGGGAGAATCAGCGCCGTTCATTTTATTATCTTCAACCGTAGCATGTATGTGGCCGCAAATGCATTGGCGCTCGAGTTCTTTTGAGTTACGATAGGAAGGAGCGAAAAAATAATCATGGTTGATCCCTGATCATATTCTCTCGTCGATTACTTAGAGAAAGATATCATGAGAAAAGCAGAGGAATTCATCATATTCGTCATCTCAGAACATGATGCGTGCAATGGAGCTATACACCCAGAGGGTAAATATAAGTATGACATTCTAGTGCCGAGGTTACACTTGCATGAGGTTATTTTTTTCATAGATAAGGAACTATAATCCTAGTCGTTCGTACGGTTTTGACTTTATCTAATTGTGAAACGTGAAAGTGCTTGCATACTTTTTCTTATAATTTTAGAGAATTTGTAGAAACGGTGAATATGTGTGTACCTAGAATGATTTTTCATATTTTGAATGGCTTTCAAATTATCAAATATACTTTGACCTACTATTTTCCAACCTCTCTCTTCTTCTGCAGGTCTCACTCATCTAAAATGGTTTATTCATCGAACGATCGACAGGCCTGTGTTTCACAAGAGTAATTTAGTGATCAAGAATGAGTGTTCTTTGATATTATCAATTCTGAATTGTGTCTCAGGTAAAACATACAATCTTCTAAAATATGACCATTCTAGGTAATGTATTGTGGGTGTTTCTTGTTAACCATGTTTAGATTTTCTTAAAAAAAGGTAATCAGAAGACACTAAAATATTCACAAGAAACAAAATGCCGAAAATGTACTGTCCTGTCACTTTCCGGATGCCACCACACAAATTTTATTGGAATACGCACAACTGATCGACTAGCTGAATGATGTTGACAAATATAATTAATTGATTCTGAATTCACAGCTTAATGATTATTTGCATGATGCCCGCTCTCTCTCCAGCCTGGCCAGAGAGAAAGCACGCAGAATAAGCAGAATCACTTCCCACGCTTCGATACCCAGATGCCTCCTCTCTATTCGCAACTGTTAAATAAAGTCAACCATCTCTGCCTCACCAAGCTCGATAGCGAAGAATTTACTGGGGACTGCAACTACTGCAGTTGTTGAGTGCCAATCTCCTGCTATAAGACGAAATTAATTTTAATCAAATCAATCCCGGATCAAAGCAAATGACAGTCGGTTTCTAGTTTCGCACATTGATCAGAAGCAGTGAGAACGCACCACCACGATTCCTTTGAACTTTTTCCGATTACAAAAATAACAATTTTTTTAAAAATGTTCTTTGTCGTCTGTGAAATACTAATTTCTCACCAATTGAATTATTACTTTCTGGGATAAAATTCGGAGAATGTCTCACTTCATTCCTAAATCAGCAAAGTCCTTAGATAGATTCCTAGGTTATCACTCGCACAGAGAAGAGTACATAGAGAGAGAACGGTTGACGTGACGAATGCGAATATAATTATTTAGTAAATTCTGTATATTTTAAATAACGCTTAAAGGTCCACTATGAAGAAAGTTCTTTTCGAACTCGCGGCCAATGTGTGATCCGAAGTCCCTAGCGCGCAATTTCAAATAGTGTACACTCAAATAGTGTCAAATAGTGTACAAATAGTGTACTATGATACTGTAGATCGAGTGCACGAGGGGTGGTGCACAAGGTACGTATTTTCGGGTCATGGTCGATAATTGTGTCATGGTAGGTCAATACTAAGTACCGTACCCAATCGATCATACAGTACTCCCAGATACCGTACACCGCTACCGTAACCCCGATTATCGAGAACTAACTTTATTTTCAAAAAGTCAATATACCGTACCCAATCGAACATACAGTAACCATACCGTAACCCAGTGTACAGTACCCCTTGCTACCGTAATCCACACCACTGCGGTCAATCGTAAACTGACTTTTTCCAAAACATTTTCTATTGAGTTGATTCTTGCTCTATACCGTACCCAATCGACTCTACAGTACCCCAGATACCGTATGACGCTACCGTAACCCAGAATATCAAGAACAAACTTTATTTTCAAAAAGTCAATATACCGTACCCAATCGAACATACAGTAACCATACCGTAACCCTGTGTACAGTACCCCTTGTTACCGTAATCCACACCACTGCGGTCAATCGTAAACTGATTTTTTTCCAAAACATTTTTCATTGAGTTGATTCTTGCTCTATACCGTACCCAATCGACTCTACAGTACCCCAGATACCGTATACCGCTACCGTAACCCCGATTATCACAAACTAACTTTATTTTTAAAAAGTCCTGGTACCGTGCCCAATCGATTATACAGTACCCAAGTAACTACCGTGACCCAGTTCCTTTGTTCAAACATTTTTCTAAAAATCCAAAATCGATTTAAAAATTATTTTAAAGTATTCTACCGCATATGTGATTTTTGTATAATCATTTTATGATCAATTTTGGATTTTAGGAAAAATAATTGAAATTTTTGGAACAATCTTTGATCCAATGAACTGGATCTGACCCAAGGAAATGAGTTACGGTAGTTACTTAGGTATTGTATAATCGATTGGGCACGGTACCAGGACTTTTAAAAAAATAAAGTTAGTTTGTGATATTCGGGGTTACGGTAATGGTATACGGTATCTGGGGTACTGTACTATCGATTGGAAACGGTATAGAGCAAGAATCGACTCAATGAAAAATGTTTTGGAAAAAGTCAGTTTACGATTGACCGCAGTGGTGTGGATTACGGTAACAAGGGGTACTGTACACAGGGTTACGGTATGGTTACTGTATGTTCGATTGGGTACGGTATATTGACTTTTTGAAAATAAAGTTAGTTCTCGATATTCTGGGTTACGGTAGCGGTATACGGTATCTGGAAGTACTGTTTGATCGATTGGGTACTGTACTTAGTATTGACCTACCATGACCCGAAAATACGTACCTTGTGCACCACCCCTCGTGCACTCGACCAACAGTATCATAGCACACTATTTGTACACTATTTGACACTATTTGAGTGTACACTATTTGAAATTGCGCGCTAGGGACTTCGGATCACACATTGGCCGCGAGTTCGAAAAAAACTTTCTTCATAGTGGAACTTTAAGCACCTGAAAAGGGAAGACGATGAGAAGAAGCGTCGACGTAAGGACGGATGATTACAAACGTACTTTTATTAAAGAAGGGGTAAAACGAAAGGATGCTAGGGAGTTCCACGACGAAGATATTGCGCTCGCAATGAGAAACTATAACCAAATTACCCCAAGAACGAGGCGAAAATTATGTAGAGCAAGTGAAACATAAACGAACTAGCCACATCTCTGCGATGTCAATGAACTTTGCGCGTATGTAAATAGCCTCAGAACTGTCTGTGAAACTTGAATAAAGTGATTCAACTCGGATAAAGTGATTCATTATCGGGCTGCCGGCTTCTATTACATACACATAGTGGCTAATTGAACTAATTTTTCGTGTTAATCATTCTTTAATGTATAACCGATTGGATGCAATGATTAACGCATGTGATCTCGGATGTATGAAATAATCGTGTGACTCTAATCTGCCACGTTTCAACTCAACGAAGGCTGTAGCATGAATGGGAACGAAAATAACATGAACGCAATCCTAATGGATACTTTGCGCTTCACAAATTCCTCAAAACCCAGTACAAGATTTAACGATTCCACTTTTATAGCAATAACTAAATTTGCTCACCCGTGGGTAGCGATTTAATTTCCTACCAGAGTGAGAAAGTGTGCTCTACGAAGAGAGTCCTTCATTCTACCCCCATGCGGCATCGATCCACCTGACACATGCAAAAACAGTACGTCCGGGCAGGGCAGAATGCGCATATGGGCATATCCATAATTATCACGAATATAAATGCAGAAACACACCATAATAGAGTCATAGCGAGCTGTGTATTTAACACATGGCAAACATAGCAAACGGCATACTGAGAAATTGTTTATGTAAGCAAGACTGACGTTGCAGATGAATTGTTGTTCATCAATTTCAGCAACTTTTCAGGAAAAGACAAGGAAAAGACAAGATTAATTATTGACTAACTTTGCCTATCGTATCCTTATTTAATCAACTCATCTCGATAAACTCGACCTTTAGGTGGATCAGCGGTCGCTGGAGCGGTGCGGATAAAAAAATTAAATATTAAAAATATTAGGTTGTTGCATAAGTCTTGTCCGATTTTATCATGTACAAATTCCGGCTTCTACAAACATTCATGTGAACTTTGGCAGCATTTATCTTTTGTGATATATAGAGGATGTAACACACTTTCTATCGCACTATACTGTATCCCTGTCATTTCAATAATATAGACACGAAATTAGACGAAAGTAGTGCACTTGAACGTTCTCGTTTCGTATTTCTCCAGTCCCCTATTTCCTTAGGAACATACAAAGTGCCAAACTCATATCATTATCGTAGAGTGTGATGAATGTACATCATACCGAACCACTAATGATAATCAGTGCTTGAAAGGCATGGGTAAAAATTTAAGAAAATCTGGAAATGCGCTCAGATAGTTCTGTGCCAACCGAAATGAACCCATGCCATTTTCGTGCCGTACGATATAGATATATCTTTTGTTTTTAAAAGTTATCAATATGTGGTGTTAATATCCCTCTTCAAGTAAATTATTGAATCTAGTTTCGTTCGACGTGATTATTCTTCCAGAAATTAGTGGTGAAAATTTGAATGCCGAATTTTGCGCATTTGGCTAGTTTATCTCTCTCGCACAACTAGAATGTATGATGCCAAATCTAAATGGTCTCAATAATCCAATAATCAAATATCGATTACGTTTTGTTAATATTAGGTTGTTGCATAAGTCCTGTCCGATTTGGAAGCCTCTAAGTTATTTTGTTGATCTTGCTTGTATGTTTTTGCCATTATCTGGTCTCATGGCATAACAGAGGCACATGCTTCTACATTCCAACAATGAGATTTATCTAATTCATAAATGTCTTCATTACGAGAAAACGACACTTGAACTGTTCAGAATATTGCATATCTTCACACTTTTTGTTTGACACGGTGCTAGTTGATGGGAACAAATTGCGATACTTCTTCACCCAGCTAAATTAGAAGTATATATAATACACTTTTTAAAACTACGTTGAATGGGCATGCTTATTTAGCGCATTCAACATGAGAACCCAGTGAATGTGAATGTAGACACTGAAATTCTGTCCAGTTAATGAAGTGCACTGTCTCCAGTATAAGATATACTGAATTCAGTGGGAGTCGGTTTTAACCATCGCTAAAGGAGCTATACAAATACCAATAAAATTCGAGAGTAGTTGCTCGTCTATATCAGAAAACTGAGAAATTCCGAAAACGAAATTTCGGACAAATTTCACAAAATTCGTGATTTCAGATACTTTGAAAATTAAATCTCCATTCAGCGATGAATGATTTTCAAATAGTTTTCACAAAAGTGGTTGTAGAATATGGGTTGCTGGTTCAGATTACCACAATAGGTCATACATTCTAGTTGTGCGAGAGAGATAAACTAGCCAAATGCGCAAAATTCGGCATTCAAATTTTCACCACTAATTTCTGGAAGAATAATCACGTCGAACGAAACTAGATTCAATAATTTACTTGAAGAGGGATATTAACACCACATATTGATAACTTTTAAAAACAAAAGATATATCTATATCGTACGGCACGAAAATGGCATGGGTTCATTTCGGTTGGCACAGAACTATCTGAGCGCATTTCCAGATTTTCTTAAATTTTTACCCATGCCTTTCAAGCACTGATTATCATTAGTGGTTCGGTATGATGTACATTCATCACACTCTACGATAATGATATGAGTTTGGCACTTTGTATGTTCCTAAGGAAATAGGGGACTGGAGAAATACGAAACGAGAACGTTCAAGTGCACTACTTTCGTCTAATTTCGTGTCTATATTATTGAAATGACAGGGATACAGTATAGTGCGATAGAAAGTGTGTTACATCCTCTATATATCACAAAAGATAAATGCTGCCAAAGTTCACATGAATGTTTGTAGAAGCCGGAATTTGTACATGATAAAATCGGACAAGACTTATGCAACAACCTAATATTTTTAATATTTAATTTTTTTATCCGCACCGCTCCAGCGACCGCTGATCCACCTAAAGGTCGAGTTTATCGAGATGAGTTGATTAAATAAGGATACGATAGGCAAAGTTAGTCAATAATTAATCTTGTCTTTTCCTTGTCTTTTCCTGAAAAGTTGCTGAAATTGATGAACAACAATTCATCTGCAACGTCAGTCTTGCTTACATAAACAATTTCTCAGTATGCCGTTTGCTATGTTTGCCATGTGTTAAATACACAGCTCGCTATGACTCTATTATGGTGTGTTTCTGCATTTATATTCGTGATAATTATGGATATGCCCATATGCGCATTCTGCCCTGCCCGGACGTACTGTTTTTGCATGTGTCAGGTGGATCGATGCCGCATGGGGGTAGAATGAAGGACTCTCTTCGTAGAGCACACTTTCTCACTCTGGTAGGAAATTAAATCGCTACCCACGGGTGAGCAAATTTAGTTATTGCTATAAAAGTGGAATCGTTAAATCTTGTACTGGGTTTTGAGGAATTTGTGAAGCGCAAAGTATCCATTAGGATTGCGTTCATGTTATTTTCGTTCCCATTCATGCTACAGCCTTCGTTGAGTTGAAACGTGGCAGATTAGAGTCACACGATTATTTCATACATCCGAGATCACATGCGTTAATCATTGCATCCAATCGGTTATACATTAAAGAATGATTAACACGAAAAATTAGTTCAATTAGCCACTATGTGTATGTAATAGAAGCCGGCAGCCCGATAATGAATCACTTTATCCGAGTTGAATCACTTTATTCAAGTTTCACAGACAGTTCTGAGGCTATTTACATACGCGCAAAGTTCATTGACATCGCAGAGATGTGGCTAGTTCGTTTATGTTTCACTTGCTCTACATAATTTTCGCCTCGTTCTTGGGGTAATTTGGTTATAGTTTCTCATTGCGAGCGCAATATCTTCGTCGTGGAACTCCCTAGCATCCTTTCGTTTTACCCCTTCTTTAATAAAAGTACGTTTGTAATCATCCGTCCTTACGTCGACGCTTCTTCTCATCGTCTTCCCTTTTCAGGTGCTTAAAGTTCCACTATGAAGAAAGTTTTTTTCGAACTCGCGGCCAATGTGTGATCCGAAGTCCCTAGCGCGCAATTTCAAATAGTGTACACTCAAATAGTGTCAAATAGTGTACAAATAGTGTGCTATGATACTGTTGGTCGAGTGCACGAGGGGTGGTGCACAAGGTACGTATTTTCGGGTCATGGTAGGTCAATACTAAGTACAGTACCCAATCGATCAAACAGTACTTCCAGATACCGTATACCGCTACCGTAACCCAGAATATCGAGAACTAACTTTATTTTCAAAAAGTCAATATACCGTACCCAATCGAACATACAGTAACCATACCGTAACCCTGTGTACAGTACCCCTTGTTACCGTAATCCACACCACTGCGGTCAATCGTAAACTGACTTTTTCCAAAACATTTTTCATTGAGTCGATTCTTGCTCTATACCGTTTCCAATCGATAGTACAGTACCCCAGATACCGTATACCATTACCGTAACCCCGAATATCACAAACTAACTTTATTTTTTTAAAAGTCCTGGTACCGTGCCCAATCGATTATACAATACCTAAGTAACTACCGTAACTCATTTCCTTGGGTCAGATCCAGTTCATTGGATCAAAGATTGTTCCAAAAATTTCAATTATTTTTCCTAAAATCCAAAATTGATCATAAAATGATTATACAAAAATCACATATGCGGTAGAATACTTTAAAATAATTTTTAAATCGATTTTGGATTTTTAGAAAAATGTTTGAACAAAGGAACTGGGTCACGGTAGTTACTTGGGTACTGTATAATCGATTGGGCACGGTACCAGGACTTTTTAAAAATAAAGTTAGTTTGTGATAATCGGGGTTACGGTAGCGGTATACGGTATCTGGGGTACTGTAGAGTCGATTGGGTACGGTATAGAGCAAGAATCAACTCAATGAAAAATGTTTTGGAAAAAAAATCAGTTTACGATTGACCGCAGTGGTGTGGATTACGGTAACAAGGGGTACTGTACACAGGGTTACGGTATGGTTACTGTATGTTCGATTGGGTACGGTATATTGACTTTTTGAAAATAAAGTTTGTTCTTGATATTCTGGGTTACGGTAGCGTCATACGGTATCTGGGGTACTGTAGAGTCGATTGGGTACGGTATAGAGCAAGAATCAACTCAATAGAAAATGTTTTGGAAAAAGTCAGTTTACGATTGACCGCAGTGGTGTGGATTACGGTAGCAAGGGGTACTGTACACTGGGTTACGGTATGGTTACTGTATGTTCGATTGGGTACGGTATATTGACTTTTTGAAAATAAAGTTAGTTCTCGATAATCGGGGTTACGGTAGCGGTGTACGGTATCTGGGAGTACTGTATGATCGATTGGGTACGGTACTTAGTATTGACCTACCATGACACAATTATCGACCATGACCCGAAAATACGTACCTTGTGCACCACCCCTCGTGCACTCGATCTACAGTATCATAGTACACTATTTGTACACTATTTGACACTATTTGAGTGTACACTATTTGAAATTGCGCGCTAGGGACTTCGGATCACACATTGGCCGCGAGTTCGAAAAGAACTTTCTTCATAGTGGACCTTTAAGCGTTATTTAAAATATACAGAATTTACTAAATAATTATATTCGCATTCGTCACGTCAACCGTTCTCTCTCTATGTACTCTTCTCTGTGCGAGTGATAACCTAGGAATCTATCTAAGGACTTTGCTGATTTAGGAATGAAGTGAGACATTCTCCGAATTTTATCCCAGAAAGTAATAATTCAATTGGTGAGAAATTAGTATTTCACAGACGACAAAGAACATTTTTAAAAAAATTGTTATTTTTGTAATCGGAAAAAGTTCAAAGGAATCGTGGTGGTGCGTTCTCACTGCTTCTGATCAATGTGCGAAACTAGAAACCGACTGTCATTTGCTTTGATCCGGGATTGATTTGATTAAAATTAATTTCGTCTTATAGCAGGAGATTGGCACTCAACAACTGCAGTAGTTGCAGTCCCCAGTAAATTCTTCGCTATCGAGCTTGGTGAGGCAGAGATGGTTGACTTTATTTAACAGTTGCGAATAGAGAGG
The DNA here is from genome assembly GCA_036245805.1 of Pristionchus mayeri. NCBI lineage: Eukaryota > Metazoa > Nematoda > Chromadorea > Rhabditida > Neodiplogasteridae > Pristionchus > Pristionchus mayeri. The sequence goes on from BTRK01000003.1 coordinate 38,977,275, forward strand.
AGGCATCTGGGTATCGAAGCGTGGGAAGTGATTCTGCTTATTCTGCGTGCTTTCTCTCTGGCCAGGCTGGAGAGAGAGCGGGCATCATGAAAATAATCATTAAGCTGTGAATTCAGAATCAATTAATTATATTTGTCAACATCATTCAGCTAGTCGATCAGTTGTGCGTATTCCAATAAAATTTGTGTGGTGGCATCCGGAAAGTGACAGGACAGTACATTTTCGGCATTTTGTTTCTTGTGAATATTTTAGTGTCTTCTGATTACCTTTTTTTAAGAAAATCTAAACATGGTTAACAAGAAACACCCACAATACATTACCTAGAATGGTCATATTTTAGAAGATTGTATGTTTTACCTGAGACACAATTCAGAATTGATAATATCAAAGAACACTCATTCTTGATCACTAAATTACTCTTGTGAAACACAGGCCTGTCGATCGTTCGATGAATAAACCATTTTAGATGAGTGAGACCTGCAGAAGAAGAGAGAGGTTGGAAAATAGTAGGTCAAAGTATATTTGATAATTTGAAAGCCATTCAAAATATGAAAAATCATTCTAGGTACACACATATTCACCGTTTCTACAAATTCTCTAAAATTATAAGAAAAAGTATGCAAGCACTTTCACGTTTCACAATTAGATAAAGTCAAAACCGTACGAACGACTAGGATTATAGTTCCTTATCTATGAAAAAAATAACCTCATGCAAGTGTAACCTCGGCACTAGAATGTCATACTTATATTTACCCTCTGGGTGTATAGCTCCATTGCACGCATCATGTTCTGAGATGACGAATATGATGAATTCCTCTGCTTTTCTCATGATATCTTTCTCTAAGTAATCGACGAGAGAATATGATCAGGGATCAACCATGATTATTTTTTCGCTCCTTCCTATCGTAACTCAAAAGAACTCGAGCGCCAATGCATTTGCGGCCACATACATGCTACGGTTGAAGATAATAAAATGAACGGCGCTGATTCTCCCCAATATAAATAATTCCATGTGCTGTGCGACAGGTGAAACAGTTGGCGGATAGATTCCGATTTGAAATATTTTTTTTCATAAAAAAATCAACGTTATATCAATTCTAAGAGCACGCTACCGCTTATAGTCCCTGCTCGAAACTCATAATTCCCAAGTTTAATTTTTTGCAAGCTTCACTTTTTTACATATCTGAAGGAGGAAGATTCGTTAATGTAACGTACTAACGCTCTTCAATCTGACAGCTCCCTCCTCTGGAGATTTTGAACACATAAAACGCCATGTACCTCCTCGAGAGATAATGCGTCTCTGGTCAGACTGCGCACAGGTTGACAGTGCTAGAGAGATCACCTAGTGAGACAGATCAGTGAAACCTAGTGAGATCCTATGGAGGATGAGACGGAGTGAAAGTAACAAGCTGACAATCTGCCTGTTCGACATGGTTGAAAGGATAGGACATTATTTCGTATACTTCAACCACTCAAACTATCACGTCCAGGAACGACTAGCACCTATAGTGATGATTCCTAACAATATCTTACTCACAAATTACATTGACCCTGTGGTTTTACTCTGTTTAAATTTATGGTATTTTGAATAAATACAGAAGAAAATAATTAGTGAAAGCATTTTTACCATGGCTTATGATAAAAATTCGGAGTTTCGAACCCACTAGTTGCCAAAAATATGAACATCTCAAAAAAACGCAGTGACCTTATTACCCATTCTCGGACTCAAGTAAGCAGAGCGAAAGAGCGTGCGATATTAGGAAAGCCGCTCCTCGACGTGGCCTACCGCATGTCGGCAACGATGCAGCAAAAGCCTGCAGACGCATGCCCGAAGAGGAGAATGAAAGAAGGCGCATCTGGAGAGAGGAATGACCATCGCGAATAGAAATACATAAGCAGGCCAGAAGAGAGGGCTGGGGGCGATGAAGAGAAAATGCTAGAAAAAGGATAACTTCTTTTGGAAGAAAGAGATATTCTTCAAAAATTGTTTTGCAATTTTCGCATTTTTGGGGAACATTTTAACCTAACGAAGAATGGAAATGGATCGCCTACCGATAGAGAAGTGGAGGTCGCATGAAGGAAGACGAGAATGTTATTATGCAAAGGTTGCGATTCTTTATAAGGTAAAGGATAAAATATAAGCCAATTTATATAATTCGAATCTTCGAAATGTTTGTATAAATTTGACACCATACGATGATTACTTGAGCAACAAATCTCATAGTTTTATATTCCATTATCGCAACATCAGTCTTCCTTGTCTTTAACGACAAACGCTTGTATTGTTGATGGAGAACAAAGTTTCCAGTGCGTCTCCCGTTTCTACACTTCTTACCCCTGTTGTGCTACTAGCTACTTCGATCGACTCCAGGCTGGCATTATAAATGCGAAAAACTGATATCGAGCGACTCGAGCAGTAGTACATCGTGTTCCATCTAAATACGTCGATTAGCATGCTACCGGTGACGGTGGGATTACTTGTAGAGAAGGAATTGCTTTGAAATTGAGAAATGTTCGAGAGGTGTTTTAAATGGCCTTAGACACATTCTTCACTTGTAAAAGTGTCGAAATTGATTAAGAGAAAATAATTTGAGTTTCAATACTCTATAAAGACAAGATTACTGATGCCGATCACAGTAATTGCGTGATAGCTCATCACTTTAGCAAGCTACATCACGCCTCACCTGAGCGAGTGGAACAACAGACATACAAATGCATCCTCTGGATCTCTGATGCATTCGCATGTAGCATCTACAGATGAAGATGATGTCATTCATCCCCTCATTCTCCCCTCCTTCATTGTCCTGTGTCAGAAGAACATCGCGAGATAGAGACAGGCAGAAGATGATGGGTGCTGAAGGAAATTGTGGATTTCTTGGAATATTTTGAACTGGTCAGTGATTATGTTGCATTAATCAATTTCAGAGTCTTTTCATTATCTTAATTTTCAATTTTTTAAACTGGAAATCATGACCGATCAATTGAGAATATTCCAGTATTCCATATTCCAGAGAATTTTGTTTTTGTTTTAAAGGGGTACTCCGGAGAATGTTTGGCCAACCGAAGTGACCCAGTGGATGTTGTAGAGCTCACTCACCCGATCAGAAATCACTTTGTACGAAGTTTCACAGACGATTCTGGGGCTATTTACATACGCGCAAAGTTCATTGACGGCGCAGGGTAGTGGCTTGCTCATTTATGTTTCACTCGCTCTTCTTATTCATCGTCTCTTTCTCGTGGTAAATTCGCTACAGTTTCCCACTGACAAGTTTGTGAGAGCGCAGAATTTTCGTGGTATGACCCCGTAACATTCATTCCCGGAGCACTCCTTTAAATCGAGCAATCGGTCATGCAGCAACAAATTACGACTTCCTGGATGTTTGGAGAATGTGTGAAACACAAAGTAAGCATTTGAATTGTTCTCATTTTCTGTCATTCACAATCGAGATATATGCAGTGTTGACTCTCGGCAGATTTGTGCCACACGATTACTTTATGAGATGTTGCATGCGTCAATGATGCCTTCCTAGCTCTCGTGAATTTATTAAAATAATCCGTATTTGAAATTCTCCTGCTTTCTCTCGATGCCTCTTCTGATTGTTTCCCCCTTTTAGGTGCTCGAATCTCATAACCCCACGCTCCGGAACTTGTATATCTGCAGTGGAGACATCACAAGGACATCACCACTTTCCCTGATGAGGAATAGGAAAAGTCGGACTGTTTAATGCGATTTTTGTGCCTTTTTAAATATCTTGAGATATCGAACTTGTTATTGAATCGTTGCGAGGCGTTCTGTGAAGTAGTGGTGATGATGCGAAAAGTTGTACTAGTGGATATTTGAGAGAAATTTGAAGAGTCTGCGGTTTACGAAAAAAAAAAATCAACTGAAGACTCAAGAGAAAGTGCGAGAGACACGTCGCTGATTTCTTTCAAACTGTACTATGTGCCTACCATTAAAGTACCTTGTCTGATGGAGTGTACTTATTTTTATTTATTTGTTCAACGAACAGGTTTTGTCGAAGTGCAATCAGGGGTAAATTTGCGTATTTTTTCTCGATTTTTTAGCCGACCCGTTTTCCACTTTCCTCTCCTGTATACGAGTACCGATAACCGATGAATCGATGAGGAACTGAGCAGGGTCCTGAATGAGGTGAGCGATTCTCATCTCTCCTCGTCGTTATCAAACCCATTGATGAGGATTGAGTTGTGAAAAAGCAAGATGAATGGCATGCAAGTAGTTCATCTTCCTTTGTGCACCACTCAATCCTGCCAAAGAGGCATGTAATTTTTTTTATTCGGGCGACTGCAGCAACAAGAAGAAGACGATGCCATCTGAAAAGATGATCCACAAACACTTCTGAAGTGATAGCACTGAAGATTAAGCAACGCGATTATTGCTCGACGTGGGGGTCGAATGAGCTGGCAAAATTGTTATTTTTCTCAAATTTAAATCGCGAAGATCACATCTTGCCCCAACTTTTAGTAATTCAGTCTGTTATTAAAGGTCCTCTCCAGGGAACGAAAAATTCATATTCGCTCTGAGGGACTGATCCAAGATTAGTAGCGCGCAATTTCAAAAATTGTACAGTATGTTCATTCCAAATGAACATATACTAAAATTGGAACAATACAGAGAAGATTAGCATGGCCCCTGCGCAAGGATGACACGCAAATTCGTGAAGCGTTCCAAATTTTTTTCACTCTCCTCTCGCCTCTCGTTGCGATAGGACGCGCGCTTTTCTCTCTATCATTTAGCGCTAATTACGGCTTATTAGCCTCTCTTCCTTCCGTCTTTCCTAATTCAAGCTTCTGACTCCCCCTACCTAGTGTATTCTACCCATTTTCATGCATTAATTCCCCTTAATTAGCTCATAATTGTGTAACGTCTTATTTCCCGCCTCTTCCTCTCGTTTTCTCTCGCCCCTCTCCATCCCCTATACTCTCTCGCTCTCCCCCCTCTAGCTCACGTGCACTCTCTCGGTACCATGTCCACCCCCACCCCCATCCTCTCCCTCCTCTCCACTCCCATCCCCCCTTTCCCCCTCCCCAACTCCGACGGTCGCAAGCGCCGCGCCACCCAGTCGGAGGAGGATTTCCGTGCTGCAGCCAAGACCCAGCTGGAGGCCGTCACCGACAAGCTGAGGGCATACCTCGACACGGAGTCTGAGCGTGCCTCTGACCCCCTCTACGTGGCTCTCGAGGCTTGTATTGAGGTGCTGTCGAATACTCTCGAGAGGCACCTGCAACCCTCCGAGAGTCCTGTGTAGGCGGAGAAGAGGGCACGCTCGATTGTGGTTGAGAACTTGGCTGAGTCGACTCATTCCCTCCCCAGTCAAAGAGTCGAGGCCGACTACGCCCACGTCACTCGCTTCCTCGATCTCACCGGAATCGAAGTCCGTCCGGACACGGTCTTCCGGATGGGAGAGAGGAAGGAGGGACGACCCCGTCCTCTCAAGATCCTCCTTCCCCGCACCTCCTCGCAGAAGCTCCTTCTCACTCGCAGCAAGAAGATCACGGACCAGCGCGAGTACTCCTCACTGCGAATTCGCCCCTCCCTCTCAGAGAAGGAGAGGCATACGCAGTACGAGTTGAGGGAGAAGAAGCGCAAGTTGATTGAGGAAGGTAAGGGCATTTGGGTGATCTACGCTGGAGTTCTCATGAAGAAGGAAGAGGTACAGGCATTAGACCTCGGTGACTTCGTTCTAGAACATGCATAGATAGTCCACTTTTCATGACTTTTCGCCTATTCAGCAACTTTACTCGGCGAGATTTGCTCTGAATTTTTCTTTTGCAGAAATTTCCGCCTATAATTTCATGTACCACGTTGTAGCACACTCCTGTCCCGGCCTCTCGTAGTTACAATTCGTGCTTTACCATATCGAGAAAAATCGACGACGAATAATCACATGACGTCTTGTCGCACAAATGAACGCCGTTCGCTTGGGAGTCGGCCTATCAACCTGGGATTTGTTTCATTGCTATCAGTATAACCTCCACTCTTATACAATATAATATTACTAGTGTCAGGCGATCTTAAGTTTTCATCCCCCACCATCGACTAGGGGTTCATGGTCAAAATATGAGAAATTGAGTGGTAGGCATAGTTGCCCATAATGTGTCATGGTCGATAATGTGATGGTAGGTCATGATGCAATCGATAATGTGATGGTAGGTCATGATGCAATCGATCCCCAACTACCGTACCATCTTACAGTATGTGTCTAGAAAAATCGATATTACCGTAACCCGATTACCGTAACCTCGGTTCCGTGGAGCAACATGAGTTCCTTGGGTCAAAATTTTTACAAAAAATCCCAATCAACATTATTGATGTTTGACAGTAACCTACCGTAACCCTCACTACCGTATGCATATGGTCGAATCGTGAACTGGTTTTTTTATAAACTCTGGTTAAACAATAAGTTCTTTGCTCACTATTGGGCAAGTCTACGAGGAAATATTTTTAATAATATTTTCATTGTAAAATCATGGCCTAGTGGTTAACAAGCTTGACTTAGAAACAGAAGGTTGGGAGTTCGAATCCAGCTAGTGAAATATATGTTTGCCTATCGATGGGGAGCTCGGAAAAGTGAGTGAGAGAGAGAGAGATAGAGAGAGAGACGTCTATGCCGCCGGCGACCCCCATGACATCTCTATACGTCTATGCACGCTGCCTGACAAAATCGTGTCAGGCAGCGTGCATAGACGTATAGATGTCATGGGGGTCACCGGCGGCGTGGGCATGTATGGTGGTAGGTCATGAACAAAGTAACGTACCCAATCGATACTACGGAACCACAGAGAATTAGATGAATGCTAATGCAAACTTTATGCTTCACAAATTCCTCAAATACTTATGAATCCCGCACTCATTGAATTTTATATTTTCAACTAACGACTACAGTAACTTGAATTAAAGAGACTGAGCAATACAATTATTATAATAAAATATGCATGATTTCATATTTTGTTCGCTGTGAGGCAAGGAAGGCATTGAACTGGATGATGATGCCGGAGGGATCATTATTAGCTGCAACGTGAAGGTTGCTGGCCATTGGTTGTGATTGTTTTGCTTTTATTCAAATGTGCTATTGAATAAAATATCAATTCAAGAATAAATGAAGGGTGGAATCAACGACAATTTTTGAGATAGATTGACCTTCAAAAGGTATCACGAACACAGCAGGTCTAGGTGGTTTTGTGCAATGCGCGCTTCTGAAAGCTACACATGTATGACAAACGACAGTAGCTCCGGGAATTCCAAGAACAATACAAATAACTTATTGAATGAATGTAGCCCTAGACTATTGCTGATCCCATCAAATTCATCGAGTGAGAGCGATTTCTGTATAGAAGTATTCCGTCGGACATTGTAGTTTTACATTGAGTTGACTATAATAATAATGGTGGAACATATAGAAGCGTATTACCGGTTGTTCGGAGTGCAGCATGGATACTTTTTTCTTCATTCTGTTAGGTAAACTAAAATTGATCGATTGTCGAGATCTCTTTAACTTGTTCAATTTCCGATACTCTTTCGCTCAACATATACGTCAGAAAGCTTTGAAACTTTGAAACTTTGAAACGACGTTGAATGTCCCCTCCGGGAAACGAAATTTTTAAATTCGCTCCAGTGACTGATCTACAAGCGTGCAATTTCAAATAGGGATTTTCACAGGCATGTATAGGGGGTCATGGAAAAATTGATGGTAGGTCATTGGTAGGTCAAGACTAAGTACCGTACCCAATCGATAGTACAGTACCCCCAGATACCGTATACCGCTACCGTAACCCCGATTATGGCAAAATAACTTTATTTTTAAAAAGTCCTGGTACCGTGCCCAATCGATTCTACATTACCCAAGTAATTACAGTAACCCAGTTCCTTGGGTCAGATACAGTTCCTTGGGTCAAACATTTAAGAAAATCAAACATTTTCGTGGTATACGGTGGGTACTGTACTATCGATTGGGTACGGTACTTAGTCTTGACCTACCAATGACCAACCATCGATTTTGACAATGACCCCCTATTCATGTCTTGCGAAAACAATCAATACTACCCTACAGTAATCACTGTTGAATTGTCTCCATCCTACCACGATCGTGCAGATCAATCACGTCGATATTTCAGGCATTATCGCTAATTACGAGCCCTGGGGCTACCTTCGTTCAATTTCTTTGTTGATATCATATTTTTCTCATTGAATAACAATGTTTAAAACAATAATAAGAGAGGGTATTTTTTTCCCCGGAGAAAACCTTTAAAACACGTTCTCTGTAAGACTGCAGTGAAAGGGGGTATGAGTGGCACAACTCTGTTAAAATGGTCACCCGGAGGTCATACTTGGGGAACATGACCCCTAGGGTCAAAGAACTTTTCAACCGAAAGCGCGACCCGAAATATCGATTTTTGATCTACCGAAATCGATTTTTCAGATTTCAGATTTCGATATCGTGTAGTGGCTCATGCGAAAGAGCATGAAAAATTATGTAAGAATCTGTTAGGAATCCTGAATCCATCTACGCTGACGTCAGTTAGAGCTCGAAGAATGAACATTTTCACTACTTTTTGCCAATCTTCAATTTCAGATAATATGAACGAAAACCTGAAATTACGATTACAAATTAAATCATAGCATCTCGGTGAGTAGCAAATCCAGTGAATTTTATTGAAGATTATGGAAGTTTAACTCCATACGCATATATAAAAAAATAGAAATCGGCAGTTTCAGGGTGGACCCTTTCCGCAGTATAGCTCCGAATGTCGAAAAAATGAAATGCCAAATATTGAAAAATTCTCATCTCGCAGATTTATCATCCCATTCGATCAGCTCAATCGTTTGCTTACATGTCTTGATCAAAGAAGTTAGATGACTTTGAAAGAGCACTCAAATTATTCACTTCAAAAAATTCGATTTTTTTTTTCCACCCGCCACACCACGCACCATGGTGTGATTTACTAAAACGCAGAAAACTTAAATGCACGCTACCGTATACCACACCATATGTCATGGTGTGATTTACTAAATCGCAGAAAACGTAAATGCACGCTACCGTATACCACACCACACACCATGGTGTGATTTACTAAAACGCAGAAAACTTAAATGCTCGCTACCGCATACCACACCTCACACCATGGTGTGATTTACAAAACAGCAGACAAATTAAATGCATCCGATGCACCACCCACCACACCACACACCATGGTGTGATTCACTATATCGCAGAAAACTACAGTATACCTACACCGTACACCATGGTGCATATAAGGAAACCGCGGAAAATCTCACTGCACCCTACCGTATACTCTCTCGCTGTTGTAAAATCATTCCCACCTGCTCTCATCCCCCGCAGCGTAAGCGTTGTGAAAGGCTCGTGAGGCCGAGGGTGATTCGAAAAAGTTGGGATGGGGCGAAGCCCGATCCCAACTTTTCAGAATTGCCCGAGACCTCACGAGCATTTTACAACGTTTTAAGAACGTGTTGTGTCCCTGCCTTGTACCCGACAGCGGATCGTAAGGGATATAGCTTTATCCACAAATAGTCGGGGAATTACTAAGAGGAGAAAAGGGAAGCGACTATCCTCTACTCGGGAGGGAACTAGACTGAGGATGGGAAAAGGGTGAGGCGAGGGAGAGGGAGAGGGAGAGGGCACGCGAGTCGATAACAAGGAGAGACCTCGAGTGATCTACCACACTCGAGGGCGACTACACAGTCTTGTGAGTAGGGGCAACTCTAGGATACAACAGAACGTTTCTCATAACAGTTGCGTACATATTTTATCCTTAACACACAACCCCGCGTAACGTAGCGACCGAAGGTCGCTAGTTCATGGATTCATTTCAACGACAATCTCACTGGTGTGATCACAGATTTTTATTTCACAGTACTTCAAAGAACTTCATATTGAATGTTCGATGTTATCCAAAATAAATATTCCAAACACAAACTATACCAAACTTGTGCTTTTTGTTTGTATTTGGATAGTATGGATTCATTGACAAAATCATTGACAGAAAAAAGAGCCGGGCATGTTCATGCCATGCAGTAACTACAATCTCACTGGATCAAATTAGGAAAGAGTTAGGTTTAATGAGCGCGAAGAATTGTTGTTCATAAACTGACACATTTTTGTCAGAAAATCGCTGAACGGAAAGTCACCGGCCAGAACAACAATATGGCAATTCTGAAATGGATTTCGGAGAAATTGCGGAGAAAGTTCATTCTCCCGTAAGAGTGGAGTGCTGCCAGAGAGACAACAGACGATGGGTTCTATAATTCTAAGATATTTCTGGGAACGATGGATTACTGAGGTGTGCACATTTTAATTTGAAACTGACCAGTCCGTTATAACGCGTCATTGTATAACTCAACTTATTGTTTAAATTTTCGGGATTTTTGAACGAAGCAAACCTTGAACAATAGCGGAGCAAATTACTAAAGAGACTTGAAGAACTAGTGAAACACAGAATCGCCTAGAGGGGAAACTGTTCACTCTCCTTCCTTCTTTGCGAATTTCTGCCAAATTTCGGGTGCAATTTTTGATTTGCACGGTTATCTTGCTCTCTCAGCATTAGTGAAATTCCACTCATTCATTATTGCCGCTTGAAGAACCGTCAGGTAATCTCGAACTCGACTCCACTTCGCAATGAAAATATTTTGCTCTAATAAGCCAGTTCCCCTTTTCACCAGCACTTCATATCATGCACGCATTCACAATGATAATAACTTCCTTTGTCGCCCAGTTGATACATAGTTGTAGGAACCCTTTACATATTACCCCTTTCTGACACATTCATTATCATTGTTACCTACAGTGTGTAGCAGAACGTGGCGTCGTAGATTGAGTATATTCGTCCATTTTTTTTCGATTTTTTCATATTTAAATTGAAACCCGCAGTACTATTGACCAACAATAATCCCGTGAAAACTAGAAGAACTATTGAAACATAGAACGATGTGGAGTGAAACTGATCCTCACACATTTCTACTTTAAACACACAAATTATTGACAGGCCCCGGGTAATTTTTGGTCCAGATTCCATCTAACGTCGGAAATCGATATTATCACTTTTATTTCGCACATGAATTCAATTCTCCTATTTTCGAGGGTTTGCGGCGGTAGGAATCAAACTCTTTGGATCATGCTATCAATTAGGCACAAAGTACTTTGAGTGATGCTCTTTCAAACTGCGTTGTCGGAATTTTAATAACTATCGTCATCTTCGAGAAAAGAAGGCCAAACTTGGGACACTCACTTTTTGGGGGTCAAATCGCGCTCACTTAAATTGTCATAACTTTATTTTAAATTGAGATAGAAGGTCGTTCTTTGTTTCAAAAGAAAGCTATGATCATGGACTACAACTTTTATGTTCAGGACGTCATTCCTTGTTCACGATCTGTGGCGGGGTGGTCGCCTGTACTAAAAATTCCCGGATTCTGCAAATCGGAATTTCCGCACAAAGCCAATAAGCACGATTGATAGGGCATATATGTGTCCAACTTGAGCCAAAAAAGCAAGGAAATCGGGGCATGTATAAAAAATGGCGCTAGCTTAAGTACGGTAGCCAAAAAAAGGTTACCAGACGTCAATACTTCCAAAGCTTCTGTTGGCCTCTATTGGTCCCATTTAAGTCCAAAAACATACAAAACAACATTTTTTGTTGTTTACACCTTATAATAATGTAAAAACATCCCTCGGAACACCTTAAAGAGATGGCGCACCTATAAATAGGTTATCTCGTCTGAAGAATCCAAGAAAATGCACAACAACGTAAATAAATTCATCGCAGACATAGAGGTCCACTCTATGGCTAGAAATTTAGAGGACGATGAGCTAAACATTTAATCTGTTGAAAGTGAGTCTCTATCTTTTCGTTTACGCGAGCCACAGAGCATAGAAGTTGAGAAGAAACGGGCTAGAATCGCCCGAGAGCGCCCGCTCTAATCGTCTGACGCTCTCGCCGCCTGACCTCCCTCTCCCTACCCTCTATTTAGGGCTCCCGTCTTAGTTCGTTTTTCGCCAACTTCTAAGCTCTGTAGCTCGTGTAAACGAAAAGATAGAGGCTCACTTTCAACAGATGAAATGTTTAGCTCTTCATCCTCTACATTTCTAGCCATAGATTTGACCTCTGTGTGTGCAATGAACTTATTTACGTTGTTGTGCATTTTCTTGGATTCTTCAGACGAAATAACCTATTTCTAGATGCGCCATCTCTTTGAGGTGTTCCGAGGGATGTTTTTACATTATTATAAACCAATTTCATGCAGATAGGCATATCTGTAAAGATGGAGATGGTCAGATATCGATTTTCAAGTTTTCGGCCACATGGTCAATTCAACGTACGGTAGAGGTACAATATAAGGTGTAAACAACAAAAAATGTTGTTTTGTATGTTTTTGGACTTAAATGGGACCAATAGAGGCCAACAGAAGCTTTGGAAGTATTGACGTCTGGTAACCTTTTTTTGGCTACCGTACTTAAGCTAGCGCCATTTTTTATACATGCCCCGATTTCCTTGCTTTTTTGGCTCAAGTTGGACACATATATGCCCTATCAATCGTGCTTATTGGCTTTGTGCGGAAATTCCGATTTGCAGAATCCGGGAATTTTTAGTACAGGCGACCACCCCGCCACAGATCGTGAACAAGGAATGACGTCCTGAACATAAAAGTTGTAGTCCATGATCATAGCTTTCTTTTGAAACAAAGAACGACCTTCTATCTCAATTTAAAATAAAGTTATGACAATTTAAGTGAGCGCGATTTGACCCCCAAAAAGTGAGTGTCCCAAGTTTGGCCTTCTTTTCTCGAAGATGACGATAGTTATTAAAATTCCGACAACGCAGTTTGAAAGAGCATCACTCAAAGTACTTTGTGCCTAATTGATAGCATGATCCAAAGAGTTTGATTCCTACCGCCGCAAACCCTCGAAAATAGGAGAATTGAATTCATGTGCGAAATAAAAGTGATAATATCGATTTCCGACGTTAGATGGAATCTGGACCAAAAATTACCCGGGGCCTGTCAATAATTTGTGTGTTTAAAGTAGAAATGTGTGAGGATCAGTTTCACTCCACATCGTTCTATGTTTCAATAGTTCTTCTAGTTTTCACGGGATTATTGTTGGTCAATAGTACTGCGGGTTTCAATTTAAATATGAAAAAATCGAAAAAAAATGGACGAATATACTCAATCTACGACGCCACGTTCTGCTACACACTGTAGGTAACAATGATAATGAATGTGTCAGAAAGGGGTAATATGTAAAGGGTTCCTACAACTATGTATCAACTGGGCGACAAAGGAAGTTATTATCATTGTGAATGCGTGCATGATATGAAGTGCTGGTGAAAAGGGGAACTGGCTTATTAGAGCAAAATATTTTCATTGCGAAGTGGAGTCGAGTTCGAGATTACCTGACGGTTCTTCAAGCGGCAATAATGAATGAGTGGAATTTCACTAATGCTGAGAGAGCAAGATAACCGTGCAAATCAAAAATTGCACCCGAAATTTGGCAGAAATTCGCAAAGAAGGAAGGAGAGTGAACAGTTTCCCCTCTAGGCGATTCTGTGTTTCACTAGTTCTTCAAGTCTCTTTAGTAATTTGCTCCGCTATTGTTCAAGGTTTGCTTCGTTCAAAAATCCCGAAAATTTAAACAATAAGTTGAGTTATACAATGACGCGTTATAACGGACTGGTCAGTTTCAAATTAAAATGTGCACACCTCAGTAATCCATCGTTCCCAGAAATATCTTAGAATTATAGAACCCATCGTCTGTTGTCTCTCTGGCAGCACTCCACTCTTACGGGAGAATGAACTTTCTCCGCAATTTCTCCGAAATCCATTTCAGAATTGCCATATTGTTGTTCTGGCCGGTGACTTTCCGTTCAGCGATTTTCTGACAAAAATGTGTCAGTTTATGAACAACAATTCTTCGCGCTCATTAAACCTAACTCTTTCCTAATTTGATCCAGTGAGATTGTAGTTACTGCATGGCATGAACATGCCCGGCTCTTTTTTCTGTCAATGATTTTGTCAATGAATCCATACTATCCAAATACAAACAAAAAGCACAAGTTTGGTATAGTTTGTGTTTGGAATATTTATTTTGGATAACATCGAACATTCAATATGAAGTTCTTTGAAGTACTGTGAAATAAAAATCTGTGATCACACCAGTGAGATTGTCGTTGAAATGAATCCATGAACTAGCGACCTTCGGTCGCTACGTTACGCGGGGTTGTGTGTTAAGGATAAAATATGTACGCAACTGTTATGAGAAACGTTCTGTTGTATCCTAGAGTTGCCCCTACTCACAAGACTGTGTAGTCGCCCTCGAGTGTGGTAGATCACTCGAGGTCTCTCCTTGTTATCGACTCGCGTGCCCTCTCCCTCTCCCTCTCCCTCGCCTCACCCTTTTCCCATCCTCAGTCTAGTTCCCTCCCGAGTAGAGGATAGTCGCTTCCCTTTTCTCCTCTTAGTAATTCCCCGACTATTTGTGGATAAAGCTATATCCCTTACGATCCGCTGTCGGGTACAAGGCAGGGACACAACACGTTCTTAAAACGTTGTAAAATGCTCGTGAGGTCTCGGGCAATTCTGAAAAGTTGGGATCGGGCTTCGCCCCATCCCAACTTTTTCGAATCACCCTCGGCCTCACGAGCCTTTCACAACGCTTACGCTGCGGGGGATGAGAGCAGGTGGGAATGATTTTACAACAGCGAGAGAGTATACGGTAGGGTGCAGTGAGATTTTCCGCGGTTTCCTTATATGCACCATGGTGTACGGTGTAGGTATACTGTAGTTTTCTGCGATATAGTGAATCACACCATGGTGTGTGGTGTGGTGGGTGGTGCATCGGATGCATTTAATTTGTCTGCTGTTTTGTAAATCACACCATGGTGTGAGGTGTGGTATGCGGTAGCGAGCATTTAAGTTTTCTGCGTTTTAGTAAATCACACCATGGTGTGTGGTGTGGTATACGGTAGCGTGCATTTACGTTTTCTGCGATTTAGTAAATCACACCATGACATATGGTGTGGTATACGGTAGCGTGCATTTAAGTTTTCTGCGTTTTAGTAAATCACACCATGGTGCGTGGTGTGGCGGGTGGAAAAAAAAAATCGAATTTTTTGAAGTGAATAATTTGAGTGCTCTTTCAAAGTCATCTAACTTCTTTGATCAAGACATGTAAGCAAACGATTGAGCTGATCGAATGGGATGATAAATCTGCGAGATGAGAATTTTTCAATATTTGGCATTTCATTTTTTCGACATTCGGAGCTATACTGCGGAAAGGGTCCACCCTGAAACTGCCGATTTCTATTTTTTTATATATGCGTATGGAGTTAAACTTCCATAATCTTCAATAAAATTCACTGGATTTGCTACTCACCGAGATGCTATGATTTAATTTGTAATCGTAATTTCAGGTTTTCGTTCATATTATCTGAAATTGAAGATTGGCAAAAAGTAGTGAAAATGTTCATTCTTCGAGCTCTAACTGACGTCAGCGTAGATGGATTCAGGATTCCTAACAGATTCTTACATAATTTTTCATGCTCTTTCGCATGAGCCACTACACGATATCGAAATCTGAAATCTGAAAAATCGATTTCGGTAGATCAAAAATCGATATTTCGGGTCGCGCTTTCGGTTGAAAAGTTCTTTGACCCTAGGGGTCATGTTCCCCAAGTATGACCTCCGGGTGACCATTTTAACAGAGTTGTGCCACTCATACCCCCTTTCACTGCAGTCTTACAGAGAACGTGTTTTAAAGGTTTTCTCCGGGGAAAAAAATACCCTCTCTTATTATTGTTTTAAACATTGTTATTCAATGAGAAAAATATGATATCAACAAAGAAATTGAACGAAGGTAGCCCCAGGGCTCGTAATTAGCGATAATGCCTGAAATATCGACGTGATTGATCTGCACGATCGTGGTAGGATGGAGACAATTCAACAGTGATTACTGTAGGGTAGTATTGATTGTTTTCGCAAGACATGAATAGGGGGTCATTGTCAAAATCGATGGTTGGTCATTGGTAGGTCAAGACTAAGTACCGTACCCAATCGATAGTACAGTACCCACCGTATACCACGAAAATGTTTGATTTTCTTAAATGTTTGACCCAAGGAACTGTATCTGACCCAAGGAACTGGGTTACTGTAATTACTTGGGTAATGTAGAATCGATTGGGCACGGTACCAGGACTTTTTAAAAATAAAGTTATTTTGCCATAATCGGGGTTACGGTAGCGGTATACGGTATCTGGGGGTACTGTACTATCGATTGGGTACGGTACTTAGTCTTGACCTACCAATGACCTACCATCAATTTTTCCATGACCCCCTATACATGCCTGTGAAAATCCCTATTTGAAATTGCACGCTTGTAGATCAGTCACTGGAGCGAATTTAAAAATTTCGTTTCCCGGAGGGGACATTCAACGTCGTTTCAAAGTTTCAAAGTTTCAAAGCTTTCTGACGTATATGTTGAGCGAAAGAGTATCGGAAATTGAACAAGTTAAAGAGATCTCGACAATCGATCAATTTTAGTTTACCTAACAGAATGAAGAAAAAAGTATCCATGCTGCACTCCGAACAACCGGTAATACGCTTCTATATGTTCCACCATTATTATTATAGTCAACTCAATGTAAAACTACAATGTCCGACGGAATACTTCTATACAGAAATCGCTCTCACTCGATGAATTTGATGGGATCAGCAATAGTCTAGGGCTACATTCATTCAATAAGTTATTTGTATTGTTCTTGGAATTCCCGGAGCTACTGTCGTTTGTCATACATGTGTAGCTTTCAGAAGCGCGCATTGCACAAAACCACCTAGACCTGCTGTGTTCGTGATACCTTTTGAAGGTCAATCTATCTCAAAAATTGTCGTTGATTCCACCCTTCATTTATTCTTGAATTGATATTTTATTCAATAGCACATTTGAATAAAAGCAAAACAATCACAACCAATGGCCAGCAACCTTCACGTTGCAGCTAATAATGATCCCTCCGGCATCATCATCCAGTTCAATGCCTTCCTTGCCTCACAGCGAACAAAATATGAAATCATGCATATTTTATTATAATAATTGTATTGCTCAGTCTCTTTAATTCAAGTTACTGTAGTCGTTAGTTGAAAATATAAAATTCAATGAATGCGGGATTCATAAGTATTTGAGGAATTTGTGAAGCATAAAGTTTGCATTAGCATTCATCTAATTCTCTGTGGTTCCGTAGTATCGATTGGGTACGTTACTTTGTTCATGACCTACCACCATACATGCCCACGCCGCCGGTGACCCCCATGACATCTATACGTCTATGCACGCTGCCTGACACGATTTTGTCAGGCAGCGTGCATAGACGTATAGAGATGTCATGGGGGTCGCCGGCGGCATAGACGTCTCTCTCTCTATCTCTCTCTCTCTCACTCACTTTTCCGAGCTCCCCATCGATAGGCAAACATATATTTCACTAGCTGGATTCGAACTCCCAACCTTCTGTTTCTAAGTCAAGCTTGTTAACCACTAGGCCATGATTTTACAATGAAAATATTATTAAAAATATTTCCTCGTAGACTTGCCCAATAGTGAGCAAAGAACTTATTGTTTAACCAGAGTTTATAAAAAAACCAGTTCACGATTCGACCATATGCATACGGTAGTGAGGGTTACGGTAGGTTACTGTCAAACATCAATAATGTTGATTGGGATTTTTTGTAAAAATTTTGACCCAAGGAACTCATGTTGCTCCACGGAACCGAGGTTACGGTAATCGGGTTACGGTAATATCGATTTTTCTAGACACATACTGTAAGATGGTACGGTAGTTGGGGATCGATTGCATCATGACCTACCATCACATTATCGATTGCATCATGACCTACCATCACATTATCGACCATGACACATTATGGGCAACTATGCCTACCACTCAATTTCTCATATTTTGACCATGAACCCCTAGTCGATGGTGGGGGATGAAAACTTAAGATCGCCTGACACTAGTAATATTATATTGTATAAGAGTGGAGGTTATACTGATAGCAATGAAACAAATCCCAGGTTGATAGGCCGACTCCCAAGCGAACGGCGTTCATTTGTGCGACAAGACGTCATGTGATTATTCGTCGTCGATTTTTCTCGATATGGTAAAGCACGAATTGTAACTACGAGAGGCCGGGACAGGAGTGTGCTACAACGTGGTACATGAAATTATAGGCGGAAATTTCTGCAAAAGAAAAATTCAGAGCAAATCTCGCCGAGTAAAGTTGCTGAATAGGCGAAAAGTCATGAAAAGTGGACTATCTATGCATGTTCTAGAACGAAGTCACCGAGGTCTTAGGAGTAAAAACAACACTACCTAATAGTTTTTCGACGACAACGGAAAGCCTAATACGAGCAAGAAAAAATATTAGAAATGATAATTAAACACTAAATAGTCAAAGTGAAGGTGGTGAATTCCACGATTACGGTAGCTTACGAAACGAAATTTCTGAAATTGGATTTCTGAAAAATGAATTTACGAAATTAGTTTTTACCGGATTTTTCTTTCTAAATTTTTATTTCTTAATATTTTTTTTCTGAAATGTGGATTTCTGAAAATAAATTTATAACTTGGGGTACTACCGAAATAACACATCTTTTCCCGTGTGAGTGTGATCAGTAATTAATTCGAGCGTTCATAAAATACAATTCAAAGGCACTAGTGAAGCACTCTAGAATAATTTTGGGCACCTCTATTTTCAAAATAGTTAGTTAGCGGTGTAAAAACAATCGTGGCCCTGTGCAGGAAAAATATTAATGTCGAAAACGAGATTGTGGGTCATTAGAGTATCCATTACATAAACTTGTGTTTAAAACAGAGGAAAGCACTTGATGCAAATCCCGTGGCCCTTGTTATTGGGCAATGGTTACTCTATTCAACAGTGTTGATATCTGGGATGAACAATCGATACAGCGGAGTTTACGTTCCTCCGCAAAAAAATTCTAAAAACTTTCCGGACACCCCAATATTACAAATAATTTATTTTAACTCGAAAGCTCTCTATCCATTACTAATCACTAAGCGCCGTAGTAGGCGGAGCGCGAAGTTAGCTAATCACGAAAGTCCTTCAGAGAACATGCTAGCAGGCATGCCTGCGAGTCTATCTGGATCGAAAGGAAGAAAGGAAACATTTACTGCCAACGTCTAATGAAGTTGCGTTTGTTGGTCTGTAATCTGTCATTAGTAAATCAGAATAATAAAATTATTTGAGTTTTTCTAAGCATCAGTCAGACCGTCCATTGATGAAAATTCAAAAAAGGTAATCTTACTAATCATGCCTGAAACTAGCAATTCGTTTGCTCTCAAATCTTAACAAATGTCAATTTTGTGAACGATAATTCTTCTTGCATGCCAGAAAGTGTTGCGCATGCAGAGGAAAAATATTTAAAAAAATTGTTCAGAAATTAAGCTCAGAACGATTATCTACACTCTAGACTACATCATCTCTTCCCTTAATCTATTTCATCTCTTTCATCTCTTCCATCACGCCGATTTATCTGATTTCTCTGATTTAGTCACTGTGTCACGCGCATTCATCAGCAGCTTCGATCGATTAGAAGAGGTGAGCCGAAATGGAGAGGTGAATGATGCCGGAATTATGGCTTTAGTCTAGATTTTGCCACCAAGCAGATTCGCGCTTCCCGATTCATTGATCATCCATTGATGTGGCAATCAACCATTAGTTCTTGGCCGTTCGTTTTTACACAATTAAAAAAGATTAAATTATGTTCAATTGTTTTTGCTGTGATCAATTTGTGCAGAAACAGAAGGGGAACTCTAGAAAAAAGTATGGTGAGGATTACAATTGGACCACAGTGAGAAAATTGTCCAAGAATTTGAGGAAGCTAAATTGTGTAGTTGCTCACGGTGACGGAAGCAGAGAAATCAGATAAATCGGCGTGTTGAGGGAAGAGAGGATGGAGTCTAGAGAGTGTAAAAATGAGAAACCCTTTGCGAAATAAAAATATTTTGAGTAATGGATTTCACTGAAAACAGGACCGACCAAAGTGTAAGGGGAATATACAATAGCACCATACTCTAAAATTGAGAGTACATATATGTACGTAATATATATACGCACAAACCGCTTCGAATGCATCTTTAAAGGAGGACTCTCGGCAAAGTAGCCACATCGATAGAACAAGTGTGAGGGAGCTAATGATCATAGCGCGAGCTAAGGCGTAATCAACTATCGGCTGGTTAGCGCAGTGGTAGAACAGCCGTCACGTGATCGGAAGGTTGCGGGTTCGATTCCCGCCAGCAGTTTTTTGACAGCTTCTAAAGATATTTGATTTCGCGCCCTTCCCTGTCCCACAAGCGTCCATGGCACTCAGCCAACTTATCATAACTCTGTTGAGAGTAGAGATATTAATGCAATTTTTTGGGAGCCTTTAATCGTTAACTGGATCTAGGTCATGGTTATGGAAGGGTTCAAAGTTGGACTTTGCCTACACTCCTCCTTTAATATAAAATGAAATGGTTCTGAAACAGCAAGAATGCTTGAACATGCAAAAATAAGCGAGACAAGTGAAGTGTACTCAACGGACGCTATCAATTCCGCCTGAGTTCTCTTCGACCCCATAAACGTGACTATCTAACACTGATTGGTTGAGAATGGACACTAAGACGAGTGGGAGTTTGGAAGTTTCAGTAGGAGGATGACCATCTGACCATCGTGGTGCACAGACCGTCAGAGATCAGCACGATGAGTTGATTGCCGACTGAGATCTGAAGGAGGACGAGAAGTGAAATTGATTAGCGACAGATCCAGATGATTACTGAAATGTCGATAACATTCAAATAATAGGCATGCACTCATCACAGCCAGGCACGCTGGATTGCCTATGATCAGTTTCTGAAACATTGAATTCTCCGATAGACAATTTTTTGAGACTTTTGCATTGCTTCTTCGATCAAAGTTCTCTTTTCCTTTTTTCGATATGAGAAGCATTTTTTATTTTAAAAAAATCCCATTTCGGCAATTTTCGTAGTCCAATTTATCAAAGAGGTGTGGTATCAAAAGATCATTAGAAGTTTAAGAGATCAAACGAGCGTGCTCATCTAATACGGGTCGATAGATGACCTGCCGGATTCGGGTTGAAACGGGTCAAGCGTGAGAGCTAGAAAGGAAGAGGAAGAGCGAGAGATCATGTTGAACGGAGAGAGCGCAGATAGACGAGTCTCTCGGCGCTCTCTCCATCTATCGCACTCTCTCTCTCGCTCTTGCTCTTCCTTTCGTGTGGGAGTGAGAGCTGCTTCTACCCGAAAATACGGGTCAGAAACGGGTCAGGGTCGCAAAATCGGGTGACCCGGCGGAATCGTAAATAGCGCTGGTCACTGGTGATCAGTTCTTGCCGCCCTAGTACCGACCCTACCATTGTAGGGCTTAACTTGGGAAAGAATCGGAGTGCTCGAAGTGGAGTTAGTCACTGAGAGAAATCTGATCAAAATAAATATGTAATATGTCGAATCTCTCCATTTTATACGACATCGGCAAATGGGAGATTCATATGTGAATTTTTAAATATTGTTTTTAAATTCAGGGTGCAATCGAAAACACATTAATTCTAGCGCTTGGAATTAGTTATGAGTAAGTTTCCTAAAGTGAAACGTTTCCATCGAGAGAAGAGAAATGAAACTCAGGTCTCCTTTCATTCACGTCTCCCTCGGACACGTTTCTCGGTCGAAAATGAAAGTTATAGGTGTCGAGAGACGTCTCTCTTCTCAATCGTGGTCAAATCTAATAAATTCCATTCAATATAATCGCTGAAACTCAACTAATTTTGCCTCAAATCTCACTCCACAGCTCAAAATAGTGATCAGATTTGTGAATGGAGAGACGCCTCCCTCGTTAGAGTGTCGAAAACGACTGATTGATCAAATCCAACGCATCGATAATGATTTTATTCAGCAAGTTGTTTATCATTCAAATGAATTATCCAAAGCGTCGTCTCGTTGTCAACAAGTCACGACTTGTCGAAAACAAAAGCATTCTAGGCTGAAGCAAAAATAATCTCATTAAAATCGATCGAATTAAAATCTATTTTGAATTGTGTTTCAGAAAAATAATGCCTCACAACACTGGCCATCAACATGAAGAGTGAACAAACAACTTGTTGACAAATAAAGAGCACGTCGATTAGAATTATATCCAACAAGTTGTTTATCGAGTGCGAGTTCAAAACAACAATTTGTCAACAAGTCGTTTATTTTCGACACTCTATCTCTCGTTCTTCATTCTAGAAAGGAGACGTGGGAAAAGTAATATTAAAATGAGGGAGATGTGTCACGTTTCTAATAAAAAAATAGACCTCACTTGCTTCTTTGTTCGAGTTCTCCTCGAGTGAGTCAATTCGGAACCCTAGATATGAGCCGTTACTCCGATCCCCCTAGTTTGCAATTCTTGCTTATTGCATTTTTCCCTTTTAAAATGCTGGCTATGCGATACCACTATAAAATCTTTTTATAAAAATAATGTAATTTAAGGTTGTATTTTTTTCCTCAGGATAGGAACCTTTTATTGGTGGTATAAGATGTCACCCCTGGATATAGTGAAGAAGCAACCGGAAAGTGGCGAGACACCAATAATTTACGGTGTTTTGCTATTTGAAGCAATCACGAGTTGTTTTTTTTTGAGTTATTCTATTTTCCTGCAAGGTCAACCTGGATGGAATGATCGTCTGACTCTCCAATCCACTCTTTCATCGGGCAGTGAAACGAAAATGGTGCTGGCACATGCGAAGACTTTGAGGTGAGGGGTGGAATTAACTAGCTACTGAGTGAAATGATCTTGACCCATATCATAAATGGAACTGTTAGTTTTGAAAAAAAACATGGGCGAGTGATCCAGTCATTCTTCTGGTGACGCAACGACCATGCTAATGAAAATGTTCGAGGTCGGGAGAGTACTTCCTTTATCACAACGGTGTTGGATCATCGCAATCCTCACTCCTTGAAATAATTAAAGTATTCGTGACTGATAGAAACTGGCGATGAATCACCTCATAAACCTACGTCTGAGTCTGCGCAGCATGTTAGATTTACAGAAGTTGAGTAGCGAACTGCAGGGAAATAATGGCCGACATTGCGAAAGTATCATTTGCTGGCTGATAACCCTTGCGATACCCGAATGGAATAGTCCAGGTAAAGCACAGATGGAAGAAACACTCGATCAGACGAAACTGAAGAATAAAGAATTGATGTAAAATAACATCAACTGAAAGAAGTCAGACGGTGGCTTCTTGTTTTAGAAATTCATCATGTACTACTAATTTCGGGAACGTCAGTAACATCAATGGTATTCATTATGTTAAAAGACGAAACAGAAAATCACCCAAATAAATTATCGATATTCGAAAGAAAAGCGAAATTGCTAAGAATTGTCTCACTATGACTCAATCGCTGTCTTCTGATCTTTATCATCGAAAACAATCACTTCGAGAAGTTAATAGAAGAGAAGGAGAAGAAGGAGAAGAAATGATTGAAAGGAGCCAGGATTGGGTCTAGATCTGTATTGTGCCCTATTCCGAGAGACCACACTTGATTTATTCACAGATTCCACTCACAGCATTCCATAACGATAGAAAGCGAGGAGATCTTTTCGAAATCAAATTACAAAGTCGACTTGATGTGCATCTGAAACATAAAGCAATTTGACAAACGATGTTGGGAACCCGATCTTAATAACTTGTTTCAGACTGACTATGAAACGCAAATATTTTCAATTGTGATCGAATTAGAGAATTGCGATAGGTTTCAGAACCGTTTCAAATGTCGAAGCTGATTTTCCCTGCTTTTCCAGTCGAGAGAAAATCTGGCATCTTGCCAGGTCAAATTTAATTACATTTCGCTTTCTCACTTTTTGCCGACGAAAGGAATATTGTGCACTATAATGGCTGCTCTCTGACATCTCCGAAGATGAAACAAATGATGAGCAACACTGTCGATGAGATTTAGTGTTTAAAAATATATATTTTTTCAATTAGAAGAAGACGCCAAAATTGAAGCAGGGCCGTATCCTTCACCCTTGATAATTTGCTGAAGCACGAGCTTACCACCACGATTTTAAAAAAAAACTATGCGTCTCAGGAGGGAGAACCCAAGTTGGAAACAAAGTGAAAATCCAAGCAACAGTCCTGTGTACAATCGTGTTTTCGGCTGATTGTTGTTGGCAAGTATGGAGGCGGAGCCAAACGGAACAAGCGCTTTTTAGTACACGATGAGTAGTGAAGATACCTACAGTATATGGGTTTCTGGTGTGGATACATTATCCACACAAGAGCTTGTGCACCGTGGAGACTCCGGAGCTGCCGCCACTCTCCACGGTGAATTTTCAAAGAACGAGATCCTTCAGGTCAACTTTCAGGACCCAATCGCGGGTTGGATGATTAAACCGGAGCCAAGCCCGATTTCACGAAGTTGTAGGCAGCGTACTATCTGCAGGAGACGGGGTTGCACGAGCTGATGTCCAACTTGGAATTTCATACTTGGATTCAAATTGTGATTTCACTTTTTTCCAACTTTGATCTTGTTTTCCGGGGGCTTGTTTCCAACTTGGGTTCTCCTTACTGATATGTTAAGAGACCGGCTCGGTAAGATTCGAGGGTCCTTCCGTTACGGCCGGACATCGACATCTTCGATTTCGATCAAATTTTTTTATGGATACCCCCATGGGTCCTCATCATCAAACCGAGGTCTATACGGTCCCTGCTCTTGAAACATAGAAACGCCGGGTTAGAAAAGTTTTCAAAGTCGAAATTCGACAAAAATCAACGGCGAGTTTTAGTTATGAAGTTAGCGTGGATTATTAACATACTATCCTAGGCAACAAAAACGCGTTATACTTTGGTCCTAAAATCCAATCGCAAACTGATTTTTTAATGCTGAAATATGTTTTTAAATATTTTAAATTTTAAAATGAAAAAGCGCTAACCGGCGAATAGAGTGCGTTGTAGAGATTGAAATTCTGAATCGAATAAAAATATCTCGGAAAAAATCGGAGTCGCCATTTTTTTAGAAAATCAGGCATGAAACTAATCTTTCAAGAAAAATTCTTACGACTACCCTCGACATTATACTCATTCTGTAGAACTCGTCGAACTGAACTGATCACTTTTTTATGTTTACCGTTTAACACGAACTTCTCATTCTAGTGACTCATGACTGCTCAAATAGCTTATTTCAATTTTTTTATTTTTTTTATATATTTCAACTCAAATAGCTTATTTCAATTATTTTCGAGAAACATTGAAATATGTCGTATTCTAGCAGTCATAAGTCGCTAGAATAAGAAGTTTGTGGGAAACGGTAAACATGAAAAGTGATCAGTTCGACGAGCTCTACAAAATGCGTATAATGGCACTCTATTCACCGGGTAGCGCTTTTCCGTTTTTTTACAACGCGTTTTTGTTGCCTAGGATAGTATGTTAAAGAAGGGATAACACGAATGGATGATAGGGAGTCCCACCACGAAGATATTGCGCTCGCAATGGGAAACTGTAGCCAAATTACCCCAAGAACGAGGCGAAAATTATGTAGAGCAAGTGAAACATAAACGAACTAGCCACATCCCTGCGCCGTCAATGAACTTTGCGCGTATGTAAATAGCCTCAGAGCTGTCTGTGAAACTTCGGATAAAGTGATTAATTATCGGGCTGCCGGCTTCTATTACATACATATAGTATCTAATTGAACTAATTTTTCGTGTTACTCCTTCTTTAATAAACCACACTAACTTCGGACCTAAATCTCGCCGTTGATTTTTGCCGAATTTCGATTTTGAAAACTTTGCTAACCCAGCAGGGACCGTAGACATCGGTTTGATGATGAGGACCCATGGGGGTATCCAGGAAAAAATTTTGATCGAAATCGAAGATGTCGATGTCCTACCTGTCCTGGAGTCTTACCGAGTCGGTCTCTTAAATTTAAACGGGTTCGACCCTTCAATATTGAAATTTCCAATATACCTCAGGGTCCGTCCCATAAATTCCCTCAATCGATGTAATAATTAAATCTATTCAGCGTCGGTATATCAACATCGTGGCAGTGCCATCGCATCTCTTCTACATTATGATCGAGCTGATCGAGGTGAGCAGGTTTCATAGGAGAAAACATTCGAAGCTAGTAGCAATCGATAGCTATGAGTAGTAATGAATAGCCTTTATTTTTATTTTCGTTACCTGCAACCATACAGGTGTTCTGCGTCGTTGTTGTTTTGCCGCTCCTTTCCAAAGTTTTCGTAATATTTTACGATCGGTATCATAAACGAACTGTTGCTGAACCCATTTGTCAATATTGTGCTAGGATTTCCATATTTTGACATTACTGAATCGCTGACAAGCTTAGTGTATTCATATCTTTGAATTTAAAGTGTCTTTGTCGGATGTGTGCACGAGGTAAAGCCAATGTTCTAGAAGGGTTAGCGTACTCATTCTACCCATGGTGAAATTAGCTTTGGATAAATCTGCACGAACCGTGCACTAAGGAAGGAATACTATGATATGTAACACGCTAGATGTTTTCGAAATTGGAAATACTACGATATTGGTTTGCTGTAAGAATGAGTCAACTATTGCCAGTGCGAATGTCTAGTGAAAATATAGTTGGTGGAACTGACTGGTTTAGATATGATGTTTGACTATGAGTTAGAAGAGTTTGCTAGATTATCTGGTGGTTCATAATGCCCCCTAGTTAAGTCAGTTTTTGCATGTAATCAGCCCTCGTACTTCCCTACACCACACAACTGCTGAACAACTGATCATCACAGTAAACGTACCACTTTGCTATTCGTCGCCAGGAAAGGTAGATGAGTAATTGTGTTGGATAGATCGCAGGTTCACTCATCAACGTGAGGTTACGGAAAACACCACAAACAACTAAGAAGAGGAAATTATGATAATATGAATAGCCGGAATGCAGGATAATTGCAAACATTGCTTAATTTTTATGAGACTATCATCAACGAAAGCATTGATGGATGCATCATCTATACATACATAAAATAATTGCGTGACGCAAATCTGCCTAATGCTACGACACTGGTTGGAGCACGATTGGTGAAGAACTGACAATGAGGAGAATCGTAGTGCTTGCTTAGTGTTTCACTAATTCCTCAAATAACCAAGAATTCCTAATTTAACGCTAACAGAAAAATATCTTTCGATAACAATTACCAACTTCGCTCACCAATGGATGGCTGCCAGTAATCTTCGTGAGGTAAGTGACGCGAATCACTAAGAACTTGCTCTGATCACTAAGAATGCAATCCAATATTCCTGACTCTCTGCATATCTCAAGACTATCTCATCCAGCCTGATAATTTCACAAGCATAGATCCACCTGACTAAATCAATGATAGCCATTCATTTGTGTCGTAACATCCCCTCGACTTACCTTCTTGCTTATTTGGAGAGCATGGAATTGCCATCACGAATTCCTCCAGAAGTTCACTTCCATTCGGTCGTTTCTCACTTGCCTCCGTCAACTGAAAATCCAGGTAAACGTGGCAAGTATATATTGAAGGATAAAATGATCGAAATATCAGGTTGTCCAGAAAGTAACGCTCGATTTTCAAATTTTCTATTCTAAGATGCCATGACTTTTGTTACCTTCTGACTATCATATTGTTATATGTGTTTGTTGAATGCATGGATACTCTTTCCATCGCACATTGGTCCAAGCCTGCCCAATTGGTATTGAGGCGACAGGATGAAGTCAAAGGTACATCAACAATGAGTTGAACTGATTACGTTTTGGCCCAACATTCCATGGATAGCTTTGATAAGGCAAATACTATGCCACATGCGAAAAGTACTACACACGGATATTACAATACAACATGTGAATCTAGTCCGCTGCAAAAGGATGGCATAAAAATAAACTCATTTGTGAACTTGACCCTACCTGAACATCAACAGAAATACTTGTTTTTACCGCGTCTCCGTCACAATAGATGTATCGATCTCAAATGTAGTAAAACGAAAAGTACTTCCTACGTTTAACTTAAAATTGTATTTATATGGACATGCAATAATTCTACCAAAACGTGCAGCATTCATCAACCTGACACTGAAATTTGACCATCGAAATTGGCAAATTTCAAAACGTTATGTTTCCAGCATTGATGAAAAGTCCTAACTTTTGTGGTTGATTGTTAAAGCAACTCTGTATCTGTCCGTAGCCGGCAGGACTAAGACAGGGGATTGCATCCTTTTGAGGAAATGTATTCATTCGCCGAACACCAAAAGTCGAAATTTTGGCTATATTTGAATTTATTCAACAGTACTGAAATTCAGTGTTTCCTGAAAGTTGAAAAGGCGTGCGTTTAAATTATTATTTGTGATATGTAGCACCATTGTATATCATGGAAGCGCACCTATTTAGAAACCAGTATCAATGATCCTCGAAGCATAAAATGTTATCGCTTGAAACGTCTTTCCTCGGCAAGAGGTGAAACCAATGGTTTTTTACTCGTGCTATATTGAGTCAGGAGCGACCTCAGACCTATTTTTGGATAGAACTACCAACAGGCTTCTTACTCCGCTATGTGAGATTTTACGGCTATTTTTCCTCTCAAAATATGAGAAGCAGCAAATATTTTAAGACGAGAGTGAAAATATCACTTTTGATAAAACTTAGATTTTATGAATATCCAAAAGACATGATGCCATTCGAACATATGCATATATTGCCCAAGTACACCCCTACAACATGCTACCGAGGTAGCTTGAAATCTTTAACGAAAAGGATTTTACGCGAGATCAACCATCATGTTTCAAATGGAGCGTTACTTTCTGGACAGCCTAATATATTGTAAATGAAGAGATTCATTATTTTTAAAAAGTCAAAATCATCGCAACTTCGCATAAGATATGGGAGCAATCGTCTGACTCTCTTCAGTTTACACGCTCTCTCGTCTCTCTGACCGGTAAGAGAGCGTCCAAACCGAAGAGAGCCAGACGATTGCTCAGACATGAGTAAAACACTTACGGCAACGATCAGCTTGAGAATACACGAGAGATTCGTCGGGCGATAGAGAGCAGCACAACTGCGATGAATATTTGTTCTCTATCTTTCTATTTTTATATGTTTTTTTGGCTTTTTTTCTATTTTTAGAAGTTTGAATCGATGGGTTCAGTGGTAACAACGTTTATCCGTCATCTCTCTACATCCGACTGCCTATGATTCAATTTAAATGTCTCAAAAGAATCAGGGTAACTACCTTCTTTGTAAATATGATTACTAACTAGTGGGCAACTACGCCTCTTTTAAAGTTCCCTGAATATTTAGAAAGTAATCCCATTTGGATGCTGCAAAACGCCTGCAAAATCATGGTTCTCACGGTTGTTTGCATCCATCTGCAGACGAAATCATGAATCTGACCCAACGTCTGACACACGGAACATGGGTTACGGTAGTTTTCGGTTACTGTAGTAGTACGGTATTGACGTTTTGTTTCGATCTTCTGATGAAATCATACGTCTGACACAACATCTGCTCCAACGCCACACCCGGGTTACTGTACGCGGACGGACAGACGAACACCTATTTTTTGGTCATAACAATTTTTCTTCTGGAAATTTCTGAAATGTTTATCATCTGCTGATCTTGTATTCCGGATGGGGACATACTATCAAAATCCCATTCGAATCGAACGCGCCAGACGAAAAAGCTTTCAGTTTATGGTAAGGTATGCAACTAGCGGGGAACTACGTTCTGTCAGAAGTAGGCTACGACTTTCATGTTTTATGAGTTTAAAATAACGGACTCATGACTTGGATACAACTCTTAATATTTTAAAAATCTTAGTCATATGTATGGCCCAGCGAAAAATATCTGACTCAGCGCTAATTTTGACCTACCGTAATCCCAAATTATTTTCTCCACAATTCCCGAGCTTTTCGAACCGTGGCAAAACGTTTTCACGCCGACGGGAGTCGAACCCCCAACTTTGTGTTTGCTAGGCCATCGCGTTAGCCACTCGGCCATGATAAAAATACAAATGTATATTCAAAAAATTTCAAATATTAGTACGGTCATTATTTACCAAAGAAACAATTTAATTGCTGCGTTTTTGAAAAAGTCATGAAGTCGCTCCAAGGAAAAATAGTCGCCCCACCGGACTTTTGGGGTTTACGGTAATCGATCGGTCCGCGGTTTTTGGGGAATGGTTCGGTTGGCTAGCAAAGTTGCATCACTATTTCAGGTTGCGGATAAGCTGCGTAGTTTTGGCGAAATTTATGAACAAAGGTAACAGACGGACAAACCCTTGTTTTTTTTGGAATCCTGAAAATTTTGCCGAGGGGATCAAAGCTGGTCATGTGTCTGCTGGGCATGTGCCCCGATGCCGCTCCTAGCGCCCCCACTTCCACACCCCCACAAACCCTCCAGCAAAAAAAGCTTACGGTTTACTGGTAATACAACTAGTGGGCAACTACGCCCGTCTCAACATGTCCGTATTAAAGGAAGACGTGAAAAACCATTCCCCTATTGACTGCAAAAATGCCGGCAAAATCGCGGACCTAAAGCCGCGTCTGACCCAACGCTAGATCCTACGGCTGAGAATCGACATCCACGTGATACATTGATTAAGCAACACAATCATGAATCTGACCCACCATATGACACAGTGACACGGGATACGGTAGGTTTCGGTTACTGTAGGATTTTAGTTTTGATGTTTTGCAACCATCGTCCGATGAAATCATGAATCTGACCCAGCGTCTGACCCACGGTTACGGGTTACGGTATCATTCGGGTACGGTATGAGTACTGTACTGATGTTTTTCTCCGACTCTCCGATGAAATCATGAATCTGACACAACATCTGGCCCAATGCCATTGGGTTACGGTAAGGACAGACGGACAGACCAACACCTATTTTTTGGTCGTAAAAATTTTTCTTCTGGAAATTTCTGGAATCTTTTTCGTGTAATGACCTTGTATTCCGGATGGGGACATACTATCAAAATCTCGTTCGAAACGAACTCGCCAGACAAAAAAGCTTTCAGTTTATGGTAAGGTATGCAATTGTGAGTAATCAAAATATAATATATAAACGGCATACCCTCTGAGTGACTTTGCCATTCTCAACTGTACCAGATCCCCGTGAAATTGAAAACCTGCAAAGAATAACATCTCTGAAAGCTCTTCTCTTCTGAGAGATCGCAGGAGGCGATTTACAAAAACTTCAAACTGTTTCAATCGGATATCCATTAACGGTATTGATCATAACAGTATCCTACCGTACCCTTCCCTCTCCCAATTGTTCCCTGCTGCAGAGCGACGCCCGTCAGACGATCAGCACGACTTGCGGCGCTCGCGGTTGTCAACTCAGCCAAGGTAATCTTTGACGTCTACTCTTCATCTACCTTATACCTCAAACATACAGTATCCTCTCCTACGTTCTTATTGATTCTTATACCATACCTTTGCAGTCCCGCTCTCGTAGCCGCAAGCAGGCGAAACCCGTGCAGAAGAGCTCAATGAGGCCCACCAAGTCTGTCAAGAAGTCCGCAGACAGCAGAGACTATGAAATAACTTGTGCTTGCGGATATCCCCTCTCCTCCCCCCACCTCTGACTCCGTCCCCTCCCAACTGACTCCGCCTACTCACTTACTGGAATAAATAAATAACCAATGAGGTGGGCACAAACTTGTATCCGCAACTGTGACAAGTGAGGAGTTTGACTAGGCAAAGGTATAGGGTACCAAGGACAAGGGCATCACACTGAGAGGCTACTACATTGCTTAACACCCCGATAGAGATACTGCACCGATAATTATTTATCTTTTTATAGTAAGGATAAAAACTGTCGGGTTAAAATGATAGCATTTAACTGATAACCATGAGAGGGAAGAAAAGTAACATACAAGAAGGAAGAGAGGGAGAAATCTCAATGATATTGCAGTATTCCTGGACACGGAAAGAGGACTATGCTGATTGGATAGAGCAATTCCTCGATTTTCATTGACTGCAATTACACAGACAGAAAGTGGTTAATTTTTTATACGTTCGTATTAGGGTTGGTCAATTCGGGCCAGCCCGGTATTCGAGTACTCGACTCGGAATCGTTCATCGTTCCGCATGCCTCACCGCATTATTTCCCTATCGTTGTCGTAGTAGATGATGACAATTTCCTGCTCCGTCCAAAGTACACTGAGGATTGCGCAGCTGAGAGGATAACTCAAGGCTATTATACATGTGAACATCGTGGAAAATAATGATTTCTATTTTTTTCACCAGCCAAAGGCGTACGCATCAAATCGTAACTAGGGTTGACAAAGGAAGAAATGAAGGGACGAGGAAGGACGGTCTATGCAAAATGCCCCATTATTCCTTGCGGAAGGATGAGAGAGAGCGGCAATCCTTCCGGAAGGATGGGGAGAGGAATGGAATCGCAGTCAAGGCTTAAAATGATCGTTTTTCTTGTTTTTTTTGTGTAGGATCAATTTGCATAATATCGAGCGATTGTTTATCACATTAAACACTGACAAACGTTCGAAGTTCATTGTAATCAAGCATGTATACAGGTCTTCCAAGCAAAAACGAAGACACAAAATCAATCAACTTCTACGAAAACAATGTAAAGGATAACTTCAATGAATGAAATAACAAACAACATTATACGATTGTGTCAAATAAGGCATGCAGCTATTCCTCTTTGTCGGAATCGGAGACTCTTCGTCGTCTCCCTCGAAGAACTTCTCCCACTATTCTCGGCATGAGATTCGAATATGGATTCTCACATTGATAGAAGTCGATTGTTTACAATCAAACCGACGGATAAAGAGCCGATAGCTATGATTGAAGGTGCCGGAATAACCAGAAAACGGCGTGCGACCTTCGATAGTAGACCTCGAAGATCGTGTTGTTTGCGTGGACGAGGACGGAGAAGACAGACGCATCGCCTTAACTTGGAATGCACAAACATTAAAGGAAAAACAATAGAAAGATTTTAATGCGGAAGAAAGAAAAATTAAAGAAAGAAAAAGGAAAGAGAAAAAATGATCCTAACCCTCCCATTGATCAGCGTTACCCCCCCCCCCTCCCCCCCCCCCCCCGGAGAATGTTGCAAATCGCATCGTAATCGAAGCGCATCGACTGATCATTCAAATTATAAAGTTTGATGAAGATTGAACAGGAAGGCCTTCCTCTCCTCCTTCCTTTGTCAACCCTAATCGTAACATACACAGCACCTTATACCGAATTCGTGCGACCGAAAATCACCATGTTCAGAGGAGGTGAGTGATGCGGACAGCTTGTTATGGTAATGTGAATATTGTCGACAATTGTTTGCCTAAACTTACATCCTCCAATCCACCCGCTTTCACTCCGACTAGACAATCACGTGATTTCCATCATACCGGCGAGAAAGCAATAAAAACGCTGGGAAAAGTCGCTCTAGCACACCAAAAGTTTCAGAAACGAACATTTCTGAAAGAGATTTTCTGATGTGAATTTTCTCAGATTGTTTTTCTGATTTTAAATTTTCCGAAATGTTTTTAATCAAATTTTTCCCTGAAACTTATCATCCTCCATGGCGCGCCGTTATCAAGCATGCCGTAATTCTTTGGTCACCTTTATATTTTTGTCGAACATAATATTTTTTACAAATTATAATATTATATTGGGATGTGTATTAGGACAAGAAGATGGTAAAACGACAATGCAATTTATGAGGGTTATTGAAAAAATTGGAGTGTTGCACAAACGCTGGAAGTAACAATGAAATTATCGATTTCCGCCGATGGATGGAATCTTATCGAAAAAAATTTCAACCATGCATGTGGTTGCTGAGAATCCTCCTTTAATGTCATAATAATAGTGAAATAGAAGGGGAGCTAGTGAGAAACTGTATGCATGCATTC
Source organism: Pristionchus mayeri (assembly GCA_036245805.1). Classification (NCBI taxonomy): domain Eukaryota; kingdom Metazoa; phylum Nematoda; class Chromadorea; order Rhabditida; family Neodiplogasteridae; genus Pristionchus; species Pristionchus mayeri. Next base: position 39,011,210 of record BTRK01000003.1, read on the forward strand.
TTCCCAGAAGCACAAAGTCCTGGACATCGGATATGTTTAGAGACCGCAAGGCACCTTGCCGATTTATTCATTTGAGTCATTTTGAATGTCCAATGAACACCTCTGGGTATCATTAAAGTCATACTTTTTGCCGTTTCTCAATATCTCATCTCTAACCCAAGTTATCGCTTGAAAACAATGTGAAAGACGCATAGTGCGAGAATGCCCTAAACCGAGACGGGAAATGAGGGGGCGGAGTCTATTCGTCTCCGATCTCATGTAGATCACAAAAATTTTGGGTAGAGCTTCCGCGCTCCGCTGTAGCTAGCAGCCAAGCCAAAGGAGAGGTTTCGAATTTTATTCATAGAGGCAAGCGCTCTCTACACACGCCGGGTGAGAGACAAGGCGCAAAAGCGCGCTCGGACGTCGCCCCCTTGCACTCCCATTTGCGCGCGTTCGTGAACCTTAAAAATAAAACTAAAAATCACAGAAATTCCTAAAATTATGATTTCGATGTCAATCGACGTCTACATTTAGGGAAAATCGAGTAGACCATGCTCACGTTAAAGGGGTGCTCCGGGGAATATTTAGCCGCCCACAATGGCAATGGGGATGTTGTATAGCTCACTCACCCGATCATAAATCACTTTGCCCGAAATTCCACGGACGCGTCTGAGGCTACTTACATACCCGCAAAGTTCATTGATTGCGCAGGGTTGTGAATAATTCATTTATGTTTCACTTCGTCTACGTAATATTCACATCCATCTCTGGGTAAACTTAGCTACAGTTTCCTATTGAGAGCGCAGAATTTTCGTGGTGGGACTCCCTAGCATTCATTTCCCGGAGCACCCCTTTAAGAATTGGCATTAGAATCACTTAATCATCCAATATAACTCATTCTTAACACAAAATCAATACTTTTGAGATATTTCTAACAGGATTTTTTCATGACGGGCGCCCTGTCGTTTGTAGAGGCTCCTCAGTCCTATACATAGGGACCACAAGGTGGTTACCCGAAATCGTCACACAGGGTTAATTGTGTTGTTAATGTGTTCATATGGGGCTAAATAGGACCATGCATTTTGAATTCGGTAGATATCTAATGTTTGAGCCAAGTTATGACCCAAAATGTGGGTGAATTGATCATAACGTGAAATGCCCAAAAAGCGAGACGAGAGAAAGAGGGGCGGAGCCTATTTCTCCATTGTCTTTTCAATTCTCGAAACGATCGGGTAGGGCTTCGCCGAAGTCTGCATAGGAAGAAATGGACCTTTCTCATATTTTGAGTGCTCTCTAGTCACGCCGGGTGAGAGACGGGTGGAGGGAGGGGAGGGAGAGGGATGAGAGAACGCAGAAAGAGTTGCCAGCCATGCCCGCTTTGAATTCGAAGAAACACAATCTTCATTCCCAACCAAATCACTCGTTCAAAATTGAATTTGGAAGCTCTTTTCATCCTCTTTCGAATGAGCCTCCGTGACCCTGGAAAATCCATCTCTAAGTAGGTCAGCATACGAGTTTTATAGTTTTCTAAGTCAAGTCGCTCTATAAAACTTGTATGCTTACCTACTTAGAGATGGATTTTCCAGGGTCACGGAGGCTCATTCGAAAGAGGATGAAAAGAACTTCCATATTCTTTTTTGATCGAGTGATTTTGTTGCGAATGAAGACTGTGCTCCTCTTGTCTCGCTTTAGCGGAGTAAAGTGTTCGAGCCGAGTGGGCGGAGATTGCGGAGTCTACCTATACAAAAAAATTTTTTTTCAAATTTTTAGGTTGCGAATTGTAGTCGCTTGGGGTAGACTTTGTGGCAACCCTTTCTCCATCTAAGTGGGCGGAGCCTGCGGTCTCTAGATATATTAATCAATGAAATATGAAGGAAATATGGTGCATTAAATAAACGAGTATTTCCTCTGCAAGTGAAATGGAAATCTATTATGGAACTAAGATCAAATTGAAAGAAATATGAAATTACCAACTATAGTTTTGAAATGTAACATAGCTACAGGAAGAAATGCTTGCACTAGACCAAAGATGAGGGATTAAACATGCTGCATTGATAGTAATCTAGAAGCAGGAGTCGATGACCAAATGGATGTATTTAGTCTCCAATGAAAAGCGGCACACTGCAATTGTCATCGAAGTGACGAGACCTAAATGGAATTGAATATGGTACTCGGGGGATGACTATGATATCCCCCTTCATTCCTCCCACTCACATCATCTTCTCCATGAGAACTCCCAACTTCTCCGCCTATTCCTTGCATCGATCATGCAGCATCAGGAGGCAGAAGGCGTCCATCGCCGCATATCGCAACTCAATACAATCATTTCACTCACACACTTCCGATATATGCACCCTGTATACTTGGCGTTCGAATGATTAATACAATGTTGTCAATGCTATGTGCACATTACGGCTGCGTCTGAATAAGCAGGGCCGATGAAATTTTCATCGGCCCCGCAGGGCCGTATTTTTGGTCAACGGCCCCTTTTATTCAGACAGAGCCCACATTACTATACTTCTGCCCACTCATGTCTACACTAATCTATGCTTGTCTACCTGCAGTGATCTGAGCGGTCTTCTCGTCCACACTGAACGCTGCTCTCTCTTGTCGAGGGGAAGACCGAGAAGGGACTCGCAGAGGGAGGAGAGAGACCGAGAGGAGACACGAGGGACAACTCAAATGTATGATTGTTTAGTAGTCCAGAACTATCTTTGCATTCGAAGAATAGTGAACATGAACTGCAGACAAGCAAAAGTGAGGGCACCACAGTAATTGGCCAATGTACGTGACCTGAGCAGTGCATCACCACTTCCACTATCATTCAATCACTTCTCAGCGTTTCGACAGCATGAGGAGATAGGACACAGATTTTTCCTAATAAGTGCATTAAGGTTCAGAAACGGAGCATCAGCTACTGTACATCTGGTCACTCTGCATCTCTGTTTAACTCTCTCACATAGGTGATTTCGATCGTATTTTCACTATCGATTGCCCAGTTCTCTGCATTTCTTCTGATCTCTCACTTTCCCATGGCTTTCTTTTCTGTCTCCCTATTCCCGCCATTTCTGATCTTGAATCGCTTTGCCCTTCCCCTCTTCATCATCCACGTAACATCCCCTCGACTTACCTTCTTGCTTATTTGGAGAGCATGGAATTGCCATCACTAATTCCTCCAGAAGTTCACTTCCATTCGGTCGTTTCTCACTTGCCTCCGTCAACTGAAAATCCAAGTCAACGTGGCAAGTATACTCGCGTCTCGCTTCGCCTCGCATTTCACACTTGATGATGGACTCTTACCCTCTGTTTCCTCACACCCTTCTCCCTCATACCTCCGAAATATTTCCTTTCTCCCTCATGAAGTTCACAAGGCATTAAAACAGCTTTCCCCTTCTTGTTCATCTGGTCATGATAATATCTCCCAGATAATTTTTCGTAAATGTGCTCACGCTCTCGCCCTTCCTCTCTGTGATATTTTCAACATCAGTATGCAATCTGGTATCGTCCCATCCCTTTGGAAATTTTCACTCATTACCCCAATTCTCAAACCTAATAAGAATCCCCAGTCACCTGATTCGTATCGCCCAATCTCTATATTGTCTCCTGCGTCCAAAACAATGGAGCGCCTTGTCAAGCATAAACTTGCACCTTACCTGTATCGTTTCAATATTATTCCTAAGTACCAACATGGCTTTCGATCCGGTGCCTCTTTTTCTTTTTTTTTCTCACCAACCTTATAGATTGTGAAAATGACTGGACTCTTGCGCACTCTCGTAAAGAGCAAACCGATGTGATCTATCTAGATTTTTCTCGTGCTTTTGACACCGTCCCCTTTCCTAAACTTCTCTCTAAATGCTTGCATTACGGTATTGATGGTAACCTTCTTAATTGGATTTCTGATTTCGTCACGGATAGGCATTTCTCCGTACGACTAGGAAATACCGTATCCAAGTCCTTCCCTGTTCTGTCCGGTGTTCCTCAACGTTCTGTGATAGGGCCCATTCTATTCTCTCTCTACATTTCTGATATAACATATGTCCTTGCTCCTTTCCCGGATGTGCGTGTAAAAGCGTACGCTGATGATATTAAGATTTATGTTTCCTACTCCAATAAAAATAAATCCTTTTGCACTACCCAATTACAGTATGCCTTAGATGCCATATATTCATGGACTGTATCCAATCAATTATATCTCTCGGAATCTAAATGCACCCCTCTCCACATAGGTTCTTCTCCTGCTCCTCAATATCTCATTAATAATGTTATCCTCGAGCAAGTCCCCCAACAACGTGATCTCGGCGTCCAAGTACTGCCCACCCTTAATAACTCTGCCAGTATTGATGATCGTGTTCAGAAAGCCACCACTGTCATGCATATTATGCTTCGTGCAGTAACAGTTAATAACCCCTCTATCCTTATAAAATGCTTCATCACATATGTTCTCCCTCACATTGAATTCGCTTGCCCCTTCTGGAACCCTCACATTAAGAAACGTCAGAAGCTTGAGAAAATCCAAGAGAAATGCACTCACATTCTATACTATCGATGCTTTCCATCTCCATCATATCCTCTTGGTCTCCCTTCCTATTCTCAACGTCTGTCTTTCCTTGGTCTTCAAGCGCTTTTTGAGAGGAGAGTCACTTATGATCTGGTCCTGGCCCGTAGAATTATGCACGGTGACACCATACTCGACAGAAGTAATTTTTTCCTGTTTGCTCCCCTCAGAGAAAGGACCAATAATTTTGGAATCCACATCGAGAAAACTAAATCTACACCTCGATACCACTGTTTCTCTCGTAGAGTTGCTAGGATTTTGAATGCCCTTCCCTCTCATGTATTGCCATCACCTAGTATTCATGTTTATAAAAAGAGATTAAGAGCCCTAGAATTTGATTTCAGTAAATATATTTTCCAATAATATCCTCTTCCTCCCACCACTATTTCCCTTTAGCGTATCTCTTCACCTACCCTCATCCTCGCCCCTCTCCATAGAGATCTTCTGACACTGGTTCTCGGAGCAGAGTCTACCTGGTCTGCCCGAGTGCCTCCTCCTCGGTATCCCTCCCATCAGACCAGACGAGGACAGATGAGACCAGTCGATTAGATCTTCATTTTTTTATTGCACCCCCGCCCCCACACATATTGCCCTTCCTCCTCAGTGCGAGGAGAGTCATACTGTACCATATCACATAATTAATTATTCGTCTCTCGTTGCGCCGTAGAGCGTAGATAAAATATAAAATATAAATATAAATTGAAGAATAAAATGCTCGAAAAGATATTGCAAATGGAGAGATTCATTATTACAAAACAGTCAAAATCATCGCAACTTCGCATACGATATGGGAGCAATCGTCTGACTCTCTACAGTTTGCACGTTCTCTCGTCTCTCTGACCAGTGAGAGAGCGTGCAAATCGAAGAGAGTCAGACGATTGATCAGATATGGGTAAAACACACGGCAACGATCAACTTGAGAATACACGAGAGATTCGTCGGGCGATAGAGAGCAGCACAACTGCGATGAATATGTGTTTTTGGCTTTTTTTCTATTTTTAGAAGTTTACCTTCGAATCAATTTAAATGTCTTAAAAGAATCAGGGTAACTACCTTCTTTGCAAAAAAATTCTGATTGTGAGTAATCAAAATATATAAACGGCATACCCTCTAAGTGACTTTGCCATTCTCAACTGTACCAGATCCCCGTGAAATTGAAAACCTGCAAAGAATAACATCTCTGAAAGACTCTTCAGAGCTCTTCTCTTCTGAGAGATCGCAGGAGGCGATTTACAAAAACTTCAAACTGCTTCAATCGGATATCCAATAACGATATTGATCATAACTCCTTTCATTTTGAGATAAAGGTCGTTCACAAAATCAAACAAAAATCGCTTTTTCTGTGCAATTAAAAATATGTGCATTTTCTCAGAAATGTGTTACATGATATCACTTTCCAACACTTGACTCGCCTAGTTTGAGTATCTTGGGATGGGCGAATAGCATATCTATAAATGGTCTGATGACGTCACGAGGGAGACAGTCGATGTCCACGATGTATGACTAAAATCATGCATGATTTCTTTAGAACTCTCCTTTCGGGTCTTTGTCCAAGCTGAATTACACAACTTTCAATAAGTATAACAGCCTTGAACGCTGACTATTTGAGTCTAGACTATGCAATATCCCATTAAATGAGTAATGGTCTGACTCGATCCAAACCACACGCTCTCTCGCCCGTGAGAGAGGCGAGAGAGCGTGCAAACTGAAGAGAGTCACTCGATTGCATTAAATCGTGTCTCACCACATCGTAGAGTGAGATCTGCAGGATACTGGCAGCCGCGTGACTCTCGTAGGCAGACCATTCGGCATCCAGGGCTACCATCACTCCCTCGGGCTAAATAACGTACATATAAGATGATGTCATTTATTCTAGCGAACGAGCAATGGTCTGACTCTCTCCAGTTTGCACGCTCTCTCGCCGGTCAGAGAGACGAGAGATCATGCAAACAGAAGAGAGTCAGACGATTGCTCTAACGAACTCTAAATACAGGTTCAAGACCCGGTGAGAAAAAAGGTTACCCCATCGGCTCTCCGTTCTATTTCAGCGGACATCTCAGCCACGAGCTTTTCCGTGTTTACGAAGATCAACTCGCGCATCTAAATACAACACAAAATGAATATAAAAAAACCATATTTACGTTCAAATGAGTGTTCAAAGCATGCCTCATTGGAGAAGGAGAGGAAGGGGCCTCCCGATACGATAGAAGCATCCAGGGGATCACCCGAGATAATTGGTATACTTCAAAATAGCGATTTGTAAAATTGCTGCATTCGGTGTATTCAATGTAGACGACAAATATCTTATGGATTTGCATTTTTGGAAAAATAACATTTAAACAGAAAAATCCATGCGTTTCTAAAATTGACCGTTTTGTCGAAAGTTTTCTGTCACCGCTCTTTTGGAAAGAGTCGACGTGGAATTAAACAAAATTGAATATTTTTCCCGGGAATTGTTTTGCAATATATCACGAGAACCTACTCAGGGAAACTGGCTAGATTCTAGGAGTTTACTAAAAGCCTTGTCACTCTTGTAAAGAAGCTAATACTATATTTCCGGTTGGCAATACTATATTTGCCTCGGAGTAGATCTGTGGCTACTCTCATATTGATCGCCATTCTCGGCTTCTATTTTTCCATTTAGATATTTCCAGATCCAATTTTCCCGTGCAGAAATTTTTTGACAAAACGGACAATTCCAGAAAAAAAATCTGCCAAATCATCAGTACTGTAAATTTAAGTGTTCCCAGCCTTGGATCAATATTCGAAATTAAAATTATTCAATGCCTCTAATTCCCTCTAAAGCATGTACTAATATTTCCTCTCCAAACTCACTCTCGAGGAACATCCGCGATAGACAGATTGGCAGTGGAGATTCTCTGCCAGTAGGCTGCGTACTGCTCGTTCTCTGGCTGCAATCGAGATTATCGATTCAGGTCTCGATCCCAGCCCTGGATTAACATTCGTACCTTGCAAGACGCTACTATGGTCTTCCTCACTTCCGGTCGTTGATAGAGAACCGTCCAGAAGAGCTCGTGCAGATTCTCGTATGCCCATTCCTGAAGAATATAAGAATTTAATTTATGATTTTTTAGTCTTATTTCGCCGGTTCATTGCCTATTGTTCTTAATTCCATTCCCCCTTTTGTTATTAATTCCATTCCTTGAGCAATGGTCTGACTCTCTTCAGTTTGCACGCTCTCTCGACTCTCTGACCGGCGAGAGGGCATGCAAACTGAAGAGAGTTAGACCATTGCTTCATTCCTTCTTCCTCTTCCTCACCTTATCTCGGAAAGTCTTCTTCGCATTCTTCTCAATTACGGCGAATGCCCATGATATAGTGATTAACTGATCGTGCTTCAGTCCTGAAAAGAACTTCTCATACATTTATTTTGCATTCTGGAAAAAAGATGAAGTGAGAGTTGCTCACTCACCTCCTCTGAGTGATGGCCTGACTCTCTTCAGTTTGCACGCTCTCTCGTCTCTCTGACCGACGAGAGAGCGTGCAAACTGGTCAGACCAATACTCACCTCCTCTCATTTCTTCCATGAGCTCTCTGATGTTCGCCTCGAATTCGATGGCTCCGTATCGATGCACGAGATGATTGGGGCAGAAGGTTCTACCAGACGAAATTTTGATTAGAGTGATTATAGTTCGCATGAAACACTGAAGTGGGAGTAACATCCATTCTAATGAGCTAGTGATAAAATGCATATTGAAGAATCTGTTGATATTCATCGATAACGATACTCACGAATAGCTATGCGTGGCTGCGGTCTGCTCAGCCAGAAGCACTATCTGTCGACACCCTTCGCGGAACTCCTTCGGGCGATTCGTCACGAGCGACTGACAATAAACCAATTCATTTGATTTAAATCAGCACAGAGAATTTTATTGAGTGAATAAGTTCACTTTTCACTTATACCACAAATAGTATACCATCTATCGAGTGCAGTACCTCAATGGTGGCAGCTCTGAGTGGTCCGAGACAGAGGGCAGTTCGGATCACTTCCGGCGAATCAAAATAAATTGAGAAAGCGGGATTATACGTGAAGAAGATTGTCGAGGCAAAACTGCAAGTAGCACAATGTATAGAGGCAGAAAGCAATTGGGATAAATAAAATAAACATTCTCGTTAATATACAGGGTAAACGCATTCCTCGTTCATAAATGTCAATAGTGTATGATACCTCGCCCATCCCTCAGTGATGGCATAGAAGATGCTTGACGTCTGAGTGTTCGTCACTTTTTTGATCATCTGAAGAGGAGCACGCTGAAAGTGGCGAATAAAAGACACACGGATGCAATTGGAAGCAATATTCAAATGTTGGAACGTTTGCATAAGCTTCTGGCACGGCTCAAAATCTAGATAATATAATACTCTGCGCCTTGGGGTTATCGATACTGAAAATGTGTACGATAAATAAGAACATAATCGCCACAAGTCATTTTAGACTAAAATCTGTGTTCGGTCTAACCTTTGCATTCTTCTTGCCTTTGAGTCTACGACGCTGATCAGTCGTATTGGGAACTATCAGAGTGAACAATACCTGAAAAGGTCAACATTCATTAACATACTAATCGCAATTTACATCGTATGCGTGACTGAGCAATGGTCTGACTCTCTTCAGTTTGCACGCTCTCTCGCCGGTCAGAGAGACGAGAGAGCGTGCAAACTGAAGAGAGTCAGACCGTTGCTCGCCAGACTGCTTTTCTTCAAAGCTCACCTGGAATACGATGGGAGAGACGGGAGTGGACTTGGTGAGTCCCCCTTGCGAGTAGAGATGGACAGAAGGACGGATTGCACTGTATTCAGGCATGAAGAGCAGAACGTTTGTTAGCTTATCTATAGCCTTCAAAAAGTTCATTCAAACAGAAATTTATAATTATTTCTTTGGCTAACGGATCAACCAACAGGCATTTCAAAACGAATGAAAGTGACAACAAACCTGAGTGAGGCCGTATTTTCGCACGAGATGCTGTCCGATAGCCGCGACCGGGAAATTCGGCAAGTCTAATGATTCCATGTCCTTCTTCATTTTATGAATCCCTTCCTTTTCAGGGTGCAACTGCAATCAATTGCAATTATGCTAAGATACATGTTTAAAATTATACAGCAACTTACCACGCAATGTTGGAGAATCTCGTTATCGAGGAGTTGTCTGAGATGCTCGAAGTTGTTCGACTGCTGAAAGTAAAGTTTCTAGGAGAATGTTACACAAAAATTGATATCACTATTGGATATTGATCCCGGAGTAATTTTCAATGTATATCGAAAATCATTTGATATTTATTTCCTAACGTCCGAAAACCACGAAATTTGCGAAATTTGGATTAATTTTCGCTCTCCTAGCCCATTTTTTTTATTCTTGTACTACTTTGTACAACAATTAAGTATAGATATACTCACTTGATCTATCGGAAGTGCGCCAGTTCTAAGACGGGAAACAGATCCGTCGATGTAGATCGAAGACGGGGTCAAAGTGTTTGTGACAGAGGTAACTTCTTGCCGGGCCTTCCTTGGTTACAGCACTTCTGATTCGCAATTCCTCTATCGCATTCCCAGCGGACAGAATCCGAATCCATTGTTCATGCTTAGTTGGCAATTCGGGAAAAGTGAGGAAATCACTTATCCGCTCATTACACTTGACGCATGGACGAGTGGGAGAAGCCATTTTTTCTGTTAAAAAATGCACCTTGAGACTGACTATCACGTAAGATTCAAATGGAACACGTTTTACTCTCAGTAAAGAGTGCGAACAATTCAGTGGTATAATAAAGGGTTGTCAATACAAATCCTGATCACTTTTCGTATTTACGTATGCGGACAGCGGTCGTAGCAATGGTAGTAAAAAATAAACTATGTGAAACGTTGGTCGCAATCAATATCGAATCGTTTTAGGCAATATAATTTTTCTAAATCGGTCATAATAGTCGCACCATCCCTCAAGAATTGCTGATTTTATGGTTATCCGTGGAAAGAATCCATTCTTTATGTATGATTCGCGGACGATTCGAATATATTGATTGTGACCAACTCTTTACAATATATGTACGATCTTGGAATTGTAAAAAGTTATGAGACATTGATTAATACCGACCTGTGGGGCATAGTGAATGAGAATCAACAAACAAAAGATTCGCGTTGTCCGACGCGCTGAGGACAGAAATGGAGAGAACAAAAAGAAATCCTACTTTAGAGTGATCCAACTCTACTGCCATAAATTGCATTTTGATTACATTCAGCGCACCCAAAGGGGGGGGCTCCAGTAAACAAAGGTCCGATAATCACATTGGTCAGAGTGACGGGAGCTATGCCAGAGGATTCAGAAATGAATATGTGATATGATAGCGAGGAACTACTCCACGCTAGAAACGTCTTCGGAATACCTGGTTCACCTGCAAGCCTACTGGTTTCCGAATGTAGGAAGTAAGCGACTAAGGCGGCAGTACACGGCGAAAGGACGATCCCGGGAACAGATCAATTGCGGCGCTCAGCCATGGTTCGCGAGGAGCAATCACCTGCAAGCCTATTGGTTTCCAAACTCAGTTAAAATTTGAGATTACCAATAAGAAACTTACATGAGATTAAGCTAGTGGCGGTTCTCATCCTACTTTTTGACACATTTCACGGGCTAAAAGTGCCCCTTCTATAATCCAAGAAGAATATCAATTAGCAGGAGTACTGACGTTTCGAATCCACAGTACATCCATTATCGTTTTGCACTGGCGCTGTAGTCGCCTACTTTTCCATACCTTGCCGACTCAAGTGTCGAATTTCGGAATAATATAGGTACGGTATCGGAGATAAGAGATACTGTAGTTTTTCAAGTCCTCTCCCCGCCGCTTTTCGAGCTACAGTACCCCCGCTATGGGATACGGTAACCATGGGGTCTGCTTGAATTTACACTTGTGCTTTTGAATTACGACGATAAGTTGACCGACTCCAGCGCCGGTTCATGGCAGTCATTAGAAACAACTTCGGAATCGCCGAGGGGAAGGACGATCCATTGCGACGCTCAGCCATAGTTTGCGAGGAGCAATCACCTGCCAGCCTATTGGTTTCCTAAAGTGGGAAGTGGGCGCCTAATGCGGCAGTAAAAGGCGAACAATAATTTACTTTGCCCATTTTTACGATATTTTAATACTCTGGATGTCCGACACTGTGTAATTTAACGATCTCATGCGACTATTCACATTTTATCAAAGTTTGTGAGTAGTTGAGAAACTGTAGAGTGATCTTCAGTCATCGATCATCGCGACACCACTGAAAGCATACGGTAAGTCATCTCACGCCTACATTTACTGTAACATGCATGCTCAGCACATTTCCACTCAATCGATAGCCCACCGTCAACTCTTCTATCTGGTGCTGCCCTTGTTGCCTTTCTTGCCCTTGGGAGTCTGCGGCTTGTTCCGTCTGCAAAAAATATTCTCGATCAACGTTTACTATTGTCCATCCTGTTGAAAATACGATAGGCGACGTTTCCCAAAGACCACACCACTTGCTTACTTGAAGAATCCGAATCGCTTCTTCGAGTCCTCCCTGATGTCCGGCTTCTTGTTGCCTCTCTCCACGTTGCTGTCGTTGTCTTTGTCATCACTAAAGAGATCAAAGATCAAAGATCATTAGATTAGGGGTCAACGATTTACAACTAACCCCTCGTCCGCCTCTGATACGGATGCGCCACTGCTCTTCTTTGGAGTATTCGCGCCACCAGACAGTTTCTGCAGAGGGTGGTGTAGATATTAGGAAACGTCGCCTGTCAAAATTTCAGCAGCACATTCCCATTGCATAGTGATAAACGTCGACTACCAACCGATCGCTTCTTCCCCTTGGCCGCATCCTTTGCCTGCAATCGATGGCGTTCAATCTACCGTACCCCACCGTACTTACTCCTCCATTGGTCTGCACCACGACCACCGGCGATCCCTTGGGCTTCTGCGCTGCAATCTCTGCAAGGCGACGTTTACTAATGAAGGTACATGCAGTCGAATTTTCGACAGGCGACGTTTCCCACTGCACCACACCACACACTCACCCTTCTTCGTCATTGGTGGTGGCACGAATCCGCCGTTCTTCACGTACTCCTCCATCACTCGCCCGATGCGGTGCACCTCGTCCTCTGCCGGGCCGACCTCCACTTTAATCGTCCCTGCATAGGTCGACGATTACCAGAATCCCACATGCTATCGAAATGTAGACAGGCGACGTTTCACAAATGCTACACCATCTCACCCATCATGGTCTGGCTGTCGGGTGCCTCGCAATTCTTGTTCAGCGTCACCTGGCGCGGGTTCGGCGGGCACCGGGGCGGATCGGAACCACGCTGCAGTGCGGTTGTGTGATCGACTTTTACTAAACGAGCATCGCTGTCGAAAAGTCGACAGGACGACGTTTGTGCCGGCTACACCACACTCACCTTGATCTCTATTAGCTTCTTGTTCTTGCCCACCATGAATCCTCCCTGATCGCAGAGTGCGCGGTGCGAGCCCCATCTACAGAGTTTGAAAATGACGAATTACTGGTTCCAGCGTCTATATTCTGACAGGGCGACTATTACTACTTCATCACACACCACACACCACTCACCGCCGCCAAGGGTTGCTGATGGCGCGCTCGTTGCAGGCCGGCTGGAGGGGCTGCGCGCCCTCTGTATCGTACTGTAATCAGTTTGCGATAGACAACAGTTGTGCGGCTACAGTATACCTCCACAACCTCCTGCGTCTTGTCGAAGAGAAGCTTGACGAACTTGCACCTGGGCGCGATCGGTTTTTCCTGCTTGCATCTGAAAAAAAGACTTACAAAACGCGCACACACAGTCAAAATTACTACAGGCGACGTTTCCTCAACTTACTTCAGGATGAGTTCCTCAGATTGGAAGAACGGTCGTGGCTCGGGCTCCACGCGATCGGACGCCTGCGGCGACGTCTGCAAGTGGAACACGCAATGGAATTTGTGACAGGCGATGTTTCCCAATCGGCACACCACAGCAGCTCACCCCGACAGGCTCCTTGGTCTCCTCCTTCTCCTCGCTCTGAAAAACAAATATTTATTGATCTCTGTGATATTCTCTAGTCATTGGTATGGACTTCAACGTTAAGAGATATTTGATGCCTACGCTAATTGTTGTCTTTCCGATCTCTGCTTATTTTTGATCTCTCTCACCTCTTCATCCGTCTTCGAGGCTTCTCTCTTCTCTTCGACCTCTTTCTTCGATTCTTTCTTTTCCTTCGATTTCCTGCAAGATTACATCATTTTTTTAATTTTTTTATTACAGAGATCAAAGATCAAAGATCACTAGAGATATCAACCATAGGTGGGCACCAACGAAGCCAGCTGTGAAACACCCCCGGTTTTCGGAATGGACACCCCCCGGTTTTTGAAAATTTTGTCACAAAAACGATCTACGATCACTCCCCCCCCCTTTGACCCTAAACACCCCCGGTTTTCGATTTCCAGCTTCAGCCACCGCCCACCTATGATATCAACACTATCATAAATGTTCAGAATCGCAACGATAGTTATAACTGATCTGTTCTGAGATCCGGACCACACAATTATAAATTATTCTTTGATCTTTGATCTCTGGACCGATCTAATCCCTACGTCTTCTTCTTTTTCTTCTTCTTCGGCTTCGCTTGCGGCTCCAGCTCCTCCTTCTTGTACTCGCGCATGTCCCAGCGGTTCCTGCACGGAATATAAGCATTTTCGAAATTTGGCGCCAATTTAAATATTCAAAAATTTCAAATATCCCGTACCGATCCTTGAGCCGTCGCCCCTTCTCTTTCTCGCTCTTCTTCGTGAGTCCCTCCGAGCCCTGCTGTGCCGCCTCGTCAGAGAAGAACATCTCAAGATGATTACTGTACCCATGGTACCGTAAACCTTCACTCAGTTATCGATGCCTCGTCTACCGTATACCAGCGAATTTAGATAACCAACGAATCAACCATAAATCAACAAGTACAGGTACGGTAGCCAGAAGTCAGTTGTCGATTCTCGCCACTACCGTAATCCTGTCGTGACGACTCCCCACTCACTTGCTGCTTCTCTTCCGATTTCACGGGTGACGGCGTCGACGAGACGAGGTTCTCCTTACTTTCCTTCTTCTGGGTTTCCCTGAAAAAAGAGGCGGTGCTAAAAAAAGTGGGCGTGGTCTGTCTCTAACCTGGCCGAGAAGTACTCGTCATTGTCCTCCTCCTCCTGGTCCATCGGGATGCTCGGTTCATCCATGGTTTACTGTCGATCGATAACTGAATAGGGGTACTGTAGAAATGGATCGATAACAGATACGGCAATCGACTCACCTAAACTGCCGAGTAGGGAGAGTGAACCACCCAGGAGATCGGGCTGGCTGATGAATGAATGGAGGAGGGAGGAGAGAGAGAAAGGAGAGGAGAACAACGGGACATTTGCATCCATTCGCCCTCAATTGGCACGTTGCCAGATCTCATCAAATCAACATTCTCCTTCGTTCCCTCCCTCACTCCACTCGCTCTTCCTACTCCGATGCGGTCTCTGCTGGCGCTCCTCCTTTGCATCAGTGAGTTACCATTGGTAACTTACCAAGCCTTATCCTCCCCTGGTACCCTAACCCAAAGCTCTTTGTGCCCAAAGCGAACCTCATCATCCCCAGATATCGGGCACGGTTCCCACCCCTCCTGATACCGTATCTTCCCCTTGGCACGATGCCAACTTTTTCCTCAGGTCTCGCCGCGGCCTGCAACGTTCTTGAGGCCTCGCTGGTCGACATAGCACTCGATATGGGGCAGCCGGCAGTTATCTGCATCCGCGTCCTCACGAGGCGAAACAGAGGTGAGGCCACGCCCCTTTTTCTAAGCCCCGCCCCTTTTCAGAATTCTCCCTTTCAAACCCAATCCCCGAAGTGTGGTCGGCGGACGAAATACGCGACGGAATGCTCAACTACGACAACACAGTCGTATGTCTACAGTAAGTTAGGGGACACGGTACCTGATCGCGAACTGAGTTGAATACGGTGACCAATCAAAAACTGATCTAGAATAGGGTAAATGATCACAAATTTTTGTAGCGGATCGAGAACTCACTTACTTACAGTAACCGTACAACACCCAGCGAGTACACCATCGCCTGCCGCGGCGTCCACTGCCAGGTATACGGTAGCCTACAGTACTCCCACCGTGCCCTTTCTACAGTATGCCGCTTTTCAGTTAAGCATTCGAAAGATCGATGCGATTCGACGCTGCAGTTTCATTCTCGACGAGATGATGGTACCTCCTACAGTATCCCCATTCTATCAATCGATAATCACAGCTAGTGATCAACGTCTACTGCATTGCATCCGCTCTGATCACTGTGGCCTTCTTCTCCGCCGTCTGCCACTACGAGGACAAAGCTCTGCCCCGGTAAGGGATTCATACCGTGATACCAACTGGATACTGTATGCGCCTACAGTACCTCTCAGATACCGTAGCCCTTCTTATGCTATACCTACTGTAAGCCCTTGTCATTCCAGGTGGGTAAGCTTTCCCTGCCGCTTCTTCGGCAAGGTGAATTCAAAAGGAATTTTCCGCAAGAAGACGGTGGAGAGAAGCAGTCAGAGGGAGTGAGATGAGAAGGATGAAATACCGTAATCCTCCTCCGGAACGAGAAACCGATCGATAAACGAATGAAATGCATTCTTTCTCTCAAACAATCTTTATTCCACAATACGCATTCATCAAAAGCAACAATTGAAAACGGTGGGAGGGAACCATTCTTGCAAATTCGTACGAAATACTGCGAAGGGCTACAGAATCAAACAGTCGGATAGAATCAAACATCAAACGGGGGGAAGCTCATCTAATGTCTACGATGCGAGATTAAATTCACAACAATCGAAGAACTAGGACACAACGGAAACGGCGATCTAGTCATTAAACAGATAATTGATCATTGAACTTTCGATCGGGTGTTAAAAGACTGGTTGCACAAGCTCTTTGATTTGAACTCAATACACACCTAGCGGAGAGTCGGGCGGAGGCAAAGGGGAACATGAGGGGGACTGGTCGATTGGTACACTTTGCACTGGTCGATATTTGGATTGAATCGATACGGGTCGTAGCACACATACGGTAAAAGGGGGATGAATATGCAGAGATGAGGTGGTTTGGACCGATCGATACATAGGGAAAGTGTGGGGGAGAAGAAAGTAAGTCACAGTCTGATCCTCGTACTTTCACACTCAAGTTGTCAGACAGGGCGAGAGATCACGTGAATCGGAGAGAGTCAGACTATTGATCGGACATGGGGGAAAGAGAAAGTACGCTGTGCGTCGTCTTCAGAGTCGAAGAAGATGGGAGAGGAAGAGGTTAAGTTAGGGGCGTCGATCGATAAATGGGCGGGATTACGGTAGGGGTCAATCGATATTCGGGGGGCGTACGGTATCACTGCTTCTCGTCGTCCTTCTCGCCTCTGAGAGGCGCCATCTCGACCTCACCAGCGTCCTCCGAGTTGATCGCCCAAGGCTCCGTCTGAAAGAACGAAGAATGAGTTATGATCAATTCTTGAAACACGAATGCACCAGGGCCTTCTGCCTTTCAGTTTCATCAAAAAATAAGCCATCATTACTTTCTCTCATATTTCCTGTGCGCTTTTTACTTTTCTTCTGCATAATAACACAATGACACTATTACTTTCATTCCCAAATGTTCTTCAAATGTATGTTTCACTCCTCCTTCCCATAATTTCTTGCCATATTCATCATCTAGTCATTGATAACTGACCTCTCCCTTGGCGAGGAGACAGAAGAGCACGGATCCGGCGATGAGGATCGCCGCCGTGATCATCATCACCACCTGCCACTCCGCCTGCGTCTTCTGCAAAACCGGCGATTGATGAGAGCCGTAAAATAGTAAATGAAATCAGTTCTCGATAGTCAGATCGTGGGGCCGTTATACGGTATCAGTGCCGTACCTGCTGGACGACGGCCGAGGTGATCATGGGCGAGACGATGCCGCCCAGGCACGACATCGTGTTGCCGATGCCTGCAATCGCGCATGTTTCCTTTTTTTAATTTATCATTTTTATTTAGTATTATCGATCCTATCATTACTGTTATGAGAAAGAACTTGGGCATACAAGGTAGTTGTGAAAAACTTAACCGAGGTAAAAAAGGCATATTTTTGCTTTACTTAAAGCGGAATTTTTTTTATTTTGCTAAATAGAATATGCTCTCTGACCCATGACGGTGCCCGAGTGCGTCGACGCGATGTCGATGTAGTTGACGACGTACGAAGAGAACTGCAGACCGGAGAGCGCCATGCCAACCTGATAGGAGCAGGATTATGGAGGGGTTCGATGTCATGCTGAACCTAGGTACTCTGTATTATGCGCAGTACAGCACAATCCTAAACTCGTCGAGTCTATTCAAAGTACGTTGAAACACTAAAAATGGGGATTGAAAAGTGTCGATCTGGGCATCAGCACAAGAGCCCACAGATTTCTAGTAAATAGTGCAGCCTCCTTACGGTGATGTAGAAGATGACGAGTCCGTCCTGACCGCAGCCGCAGAAGGTCGACAACACGAGGAAGATGGCCTGACCGACCAGGGCTGCAAACAGGAGAGGGTATCACTTCACAAGTTCTAGCCTGTTGAGTATTATTACATCGACCATCCGCTGCACTAAAAGTAACCATGTCAAATGAGGCTACTGGATTGTTATTCTTCGTACTACCGATAGAGCAATCATCATCATCACAGCTCGCTCACCGATGAGGATGGCGGTTCTTCTCATGTTCAGGGTGCTCATCACGTTCTTTGCGCGCAGGAAATCAGAGAGGATGCCGCCGACGTTGATCATGATGAAGTAGGCGACGTAGGGAACGGCAGAGAGCAGACCGAGCTGAAAGAGAGAAATTGAGTCTCTACTAAAGTAGACAGCCTGTTCTCAGTTTGAGGTAGGAGGAAGGCTACTGTACCAAATACATATAAAAAATGAGAAAAAATCGATAATCAGGTAAATAAATCGATAATCATACAGTCTCGAGCTTGAGGCCGAGGACGTCACCGAGGAAGGAGGGCATGCAGACGAGCATCGTGTACGCTCCCCAGTCACCTGAAGGAGTACGGTAGCACATGCACAATATCGATTGGCCGGAATTTTCCGTGACGTACCGGCAAAGTGGCCGAACCAGCAGGCCCAGACGGCGCGAGAGGTGAGCAGTTGCTTCCAGGGAGTGGAGACGGCCTGAGAATGAGAAGATGAATCTTTGAAGCCCACTCTTGGGGATAATTATTTCACAGTATGCGCATGTTATCGTTAATCAGAAGGAGTCAGAGTGTGGGAAATGAGAGAGACCGAATTTGATGGCCTCACCTTGCCCGATGTCTTGCCCATGGTCGCCTCCTGCGAGGTGATGATGTACGCGCGCTCCTCGGCCGAGATTCCTGCAATCCATAATTGATTATTGTATTGTGGGGCACAAAGCACAGGACCAGCAAATGTTCAGCGAAGCGCTAAACTATGAACACGTTCAGAAGCTCCAATCACCATGCATCAAAATGTTTTTTATGCAAAATTGAGCGGATCCAAATCAGAGTGCCCATGGTCAAAAATACGTTTCAGTGAGGCTCAGATCCGACTGGTATTTCCCGGAAAACATCGCCGAATCGATAACTGACTGGGGTGGTTCGCGGGTCGGTCGGCTGCCATCCACATCCACACCGCGCACCAAAGCACACCGATGAGACCTGTAGAGGGATAAAGGTATTTAAAAGTCAGTTTAAGATCGGAAGGGATTACTGTAGCTTCTCTCTCACCGAGGAGGTAGAAGATGGAGGGCCATCCACCGTCGGGGCCGTGCATGCACAGGAAACCGCCGAGCGGGAGCACGATGATGTTACCGAACTGAGTACCTGTTGACGGATAAATATAATGCAACATTTATGTTTTGATTGAAACCGTAAGTAGCATATTAGTCTTTTACGATTATCCCGTATTCTGAGTTTATTATTTAAACAATGCGAATATAGATGTCATCATAAGTGATAACATAATACAATATTTTTCGCTCAGCTCCTGCATTAGCTTTTGAAAATAAGCGTCATCATCTTTGTTATTGGGAAGTGCCCCCATAAACAGGCGACAACCTACACCGTCCCCTTATCAGCAAATATCGTCAGAATTCAGAGGAAAGAACACATAACATAATCATGCCATCGGCTCTCAAGTCATCCCACATCACAATCAGCGTGATTGGCTTGGTCATCAAGAAACCCTTCAAACCCGCCCAACTGTAACCCGAAAGATTGAGATATGGGAACCGTAACCCTGAAAAAAAATCCTGGCACCGTACCAGCATAGGAGATTGAGGTGAGGACGGAGCTCTCCTGAGGCGGCGCCCACTGCGACCACATGGAGTGCATAGCGGGGAAGACGGCGCCCTGCAATTGAGAAGCAATCAACCAGGCTCATCTCGGTTTCACTAATAGTTCATAGTCTTTAGTTGTAGCGACAAAACAATAGTACTGCACCCTTACCGCTTTACAAAACCTTCAATTTCAATCAATATCCTACCGTACCTGGGTGAATCCGATGAGGGCTCTCATGCTCATCAGTCCGAAGATGTGCGTGCGGGCGGCAACGGGCGACATGAGCGTGAAGATGGCGGCCATCAGCATCGAACCGAGGATCACGCGCTTGCCTGTAGATAATCATTTATTGACTGGTTACGGTAGGAGTTACGGTACCTCCGAACTTGGCGGCGATGATGCCCCCGAGCACCTGCGAGAAGAGGTAGCCGTAGAAGAAGGAGCTCATAACGTAGCCAGTCTCGATCGGATCCCAATCGAATTCGTACTGCAGAGGGTGTGCTTAGTGATTGTCAGTACTATCACTAGTGATCCGTTGACTTCATCGTGTCGAGCTGGAAATCATGCGAAATGGCAAGCCAGGTTACTCTTGTCGGCTCGGGGGCGGTGGCGTTGAGGAGGTCGACGGCGGGCGAGACGCCGTTGGGTGCGCATCTGTAATTCCAATGTTTTTTCTCCAGGCAGTTTTGGGTTTCAGCGGTCACTTTGGAGTCAAAATTGTACTACAAGTGCACAATTTAGTGCATTTTCAAAGGATTTTCTCCACTTACGCGTTGGTGGTCGAGTCGTCCGATTCGTTCTTGGGCGGCGGGTTGACCATGCAGACGATGGCCATCGACAGCGACGTCCGCAGCATGTACACGACGGCGCTGCCGAGGAAGCACGCGATCGCCAGCGCGAAGCGCGTCGACGGCACCAGGGCTGCAGAGGGGGGTCATTAATCTAGACACATAAGCTAGATTTTCCATAAGCTAGTCAGGATGCCAAGTTTGCAAAAATTTATCATCAAGTGTCCACACAATAGAATTTACCCCCAATTCAGTGTTTCAGAAGTATCTCGTTAGGTGAGAGCAGAAAGTCCCGGATTTCAATCCTCGGCGCGTTTTCAGAATACCTTCCTTGTGTGGAAGGCGTAAATATTTTTAGCCGTGATGTCACCTTTCGCATCCTTGTTCTCGTGTGCTGGTGAGCAATCCTAGATCAACAATGATTTTTGTGTGCTTCCCCCTCTCTCCATCTCATTCTTGGGGGGATGCTTTCAACTTTTTGTGAACAGAAAGATGACTGTATCTCCTGATTTTCCGTTCGATTCTGCACGTTCAAAGGCGACGAAATAAGCTCCAATTCTTGCGCTGCCGTATCTCATTGGCGGCCATTTCGCACAAGGAATAAGCGTCATCATGCATTTCCATTTTATTAGCCGCGAAACTATACGAAGCGATCGTATAGTTTCTTTCTACCCCTTCTTCTTCATCATCATCCTCGTTTCACTGATGGCGGGTCAAACATCGCCCTCGCGCCGCCTCTCCCCTGTGTAATGTGGCGTGACCACGTGCTTAGTTCGGGATCCCGTCATCACATTCCCCTCTCTAATTCCACTGCGCTATTCCCACGGACAGAACGCAACACATACATCTCCCTTACCCCCCCCCCCCTTGCCCTCTCTCTCTCTCCCTCTCTCGCTTCCGCCCTCGATCCCCTGCTGACAGACGGCGAAAGAAACAGACGCCTGAAATACATCCCATCCCTTTTCTGTGTTCGCTTTTTTTACTCTCCCTCCCCCTCTAGTCCTGTAATAGGAATTGACGTCAGAAGAGCATACAGAACGTCCAATGCATGGGAAACGCATAAAATCCTAGCGGCACTTTTTCAGTAACTAATTAAAAACAGATCTCGCGCAATAAGGGGAGAGTATTGCACGGAGTTCAAAGTATCTTGCATCCTCCTCTCCCCCCCATTCTCTCTCTTACACTAGCAGAGACGGATCGGATCTTGAACACTTATCATTCATCGTTTTTGCGCCCTTTCTGCCTAAGCAGAGATCCATTAATATCCGTCGCTCTCCCGACTTTTCTTTTCCCCTGCAGCACAATGGGAGCAGAATAGAGTAGCAGTTGGCATCGCTGATAAGCAGCCTTCCACTATACTGATCTGCCTACCGTAGCATTGCCATGGGTGGGCATTACCGAGAATACTAACGTCGTCCCCGGTAATCTGCGCGCGGCAAGTCGTCAAAACAAGGCGTGCTAGCGACAGGCTCGGCTATATTCCCCCCTCGGGTCTCCACTCAACTCGTACCCTGACCATACACCTCTTCACATCTCATTTTCTGCCCACATACTTGAAGTGGACACGGGATCATACGAGTGACCTTTACTCCTATAATTAGGATGGGAATAGAGTACGATAGATGTTCACACTCCCTTAATCTCCCACTAAAATCACGAGCATCGCAGTTCCAAGGTCAGGCAAAACATACTTCTCGCCTCGAAAGATTCTTTGCATTTTTCAGCACAAATCTTGATAACAAACACTCACTAAAGATCCGATCTCGTATCTCTCACTGCTTCGCAAAGTCAAGAGTGCATACAAACAGGCTACTGTTTGGACACAGCAAAAAGTTTGGGCATTCACAGATCTCCGGCCGATTGCC
Organism: Pristionchus mayeri; assembly: GCA_036245805.1. Classification (NCBI taxonomy): domain Eukaryota; kingdom Metazoa; phylum Nematoda; class Chromadorea; order Rhabditida; family Neodiplogasteridae; genus Pristionchus; species Pristionchus mayeri. The sequence continues at coordinate 39,033,731 of BTRK01000003.1, forward strand.
TCTTCCGTTCCTACTCTTTCCGCATAAATTCCGCCCGCGCCCTCCTATCAGCTTGGCCGTATCATCATCATATAAATCGTCTCTCTCCTACCGTCGCCGTTCATTATTTGCGCAGCAGCTCAATTGGGCTGGCAATGACATGGCGAGAGAGCGGGCTGATCCGAGAGGGCGCAGACAGCAATGTGATGAGAGGGCGATAGTACCATGGGAACGTGATGGGACAGTGTACTCTCTTCTGAATGGCCCCCACCGCCGAGTCCGCACACACATACACATCTGTGCACTCCCTTGTCCCTGCCTGGGTCGTCGGAAGGAAGAGGGCAAATGGGGGTACTTACCCCAGTGATGAACGATCGCTCTCTGAGGGGTACAGGGGAGTAAAACCAAGATTTTCAGGAAACCATAAGTCCAAATCTTGCAGATCGTCGTCCATAACTTACGTGGCCTGGTCAGCTCCGGAACAGTCATCTTCGGTTCGGGTCCCGGGAAGTTCGAGGCGACTGAAGGGAAATCATGAGGGATTACGTAGACGGAAGGCGTCCGCGGGGCGCCCATTCAGACGGAGCAAACGATGTGAAACTAATTAGAAAAACGGGAAGAAAAGCTAGCATTTGCAGCATGGCTAAATCAGCGCGTTAGTCACGAAGGTTAATGAGGATGGCACAGAGGGCGAAGATTCAATAGAGGAAAGGGCGACGGAAGGTGGAAGTGAATGGGGGCGGGAGAGTCAAGAGAGAGCGGGCGAGGGAAAGAGAGGTGGAGGGCGAGTGTCCACTTGCGAGAAGTGCGGCGGCTGGCGACTGAGGGAGGGATGGGAGAAGAGAAAGGGAGGAGATAGAGAGGCGAGATCTGATGACAGCGGCATTTGTACGTGGGCAATGGCAGAACCGACCCAGAGGCAGTGCCCTAACCTAGACCCTCGCTAGGGATTCCCTTACCTCTTAAGCTTCGATGTAAGTGACAGTCTACTTGTCAGCAAGGCAAGGCAAGACTGAGCCGATTGTAAGAGGGGCACGAAGAGCATGATAAGATAAGGAGGACGATAAACGTATCAGAGTGAGATGAAAGGGAACGAGAGTAGCAGCGAGAGCGGAGCGAGGAATGATAGTGCACACAGCAAAGAAGAAGGAGAAGAGAAATGTAAAACGGATTCAGAACTCTTTTTCTCTCTCTCCGGGCGCGGAGCTATCTCTCTCTAGGCGGGGGCGGAGCCCGCGCATTGCATCAGACTTACCCCAGCGCAGGCCTATTTTCGCAACCATATGTGGCAACAACAAAAACGAGGGCTAACGTGAGAAAATCGATAGATGAAGCTGGCCTAAATTACGTAAACAAAAATAGAGTAATTTGAATAATAAGATACGGTAACACCATAAAGGCGACGTTTCCATCCGAAAAAGCGGACGCGCGCATTTTACGGTTTTCGCAGTCAATTTTCGCGTCATTTTTATTTTTATTCGAATTATTGAGTTTTGCTGTTCAAGTTTTTCAATTTTTCTTTTGAAATGTATTCTTTGCTTATAGTAGCCGAAGCTGTTATAGTTTTTCAAGCTGTGGAGCGCACATTTTCGTAATTATTTGAGCCGTAATACTTGGTCATTCTGTCCTCGTTTTCATTTGTTTTTTGCCTAATTAGTTAAACAAAATCACGCATTTCAGAGTCAGCCATGACTGACTACATGTCAGCGATGCTCGACGAGTTGATGGGCTCAACGAGGAATGCGAACGCCGGCGAGAAGGTGCAGCTTCTCCTTCTGATCGCTTTAGCATTCTTCCATGATTCTCTATCTACTTCTGTAGCCCCAATCGAAGCGTCTAGTCAATTTCGAAATAGTCTGAGAGCGCGCATGCAATGGAGGTAGACTAAAATAGTCTGAGCTGTGCCTCTAAAAATAGCCTAGATCTTCATTATCTTTCCACGTTTGCTTCTGCGTTTTCCCATGCATCTCTGCTTTCCCTGCGTGTTTAGGTCTTCTAGAATAAGGGCCACTTTGGTCATATTTCATCGAATTTTGCAAAACTTGGCATCATTTCGAAACATTTCGGCTAAGACTTAAATGATGACGTCATCATTTCCAGATCGAGATAGACTTCACGGGACCTGAGATCTGCAAGGACTTCCTGGTCGCCTTCTGTCCACATGACATCTTCCGCAACACGAAGAACGACCTCGGATACTGTCCGCTGGTGGGGATTATTGCATTTTTAATAATAAAAATGCAAAAAAGTAGATATTTTCCCTGGACATTCCATGAAAACCTCAATGCCATCCTGCAGCCAATTAATTAATACTTCACACTTCTATGAATTATAAGGGGAGATTCGTTAGTCTATTAGTCACCAAATGAGTAGCTGTGGCTCCCTAAAACGCGGAAGTTTTATGCAAATATGTGTTCAGAAGCACGATGTGAACGCGAAGAAGCTGTACGAAGAGAGCGCCCGCAGGTACAAGTGCGGATACGAGGAGCGCTTCCTCAACCGCGTCTCGGAGGTGCGTGAATTTATTGCATTCTCGAAACACGAAGTTTACTGTTTTGTTATATTTTATATTTCATTTGATGAAATATTTCGAAATTAGCTTTATTACTTTAGATGGACCGCGACGTGCGCCGCAAGATCGACAAGAACGAGAAGAGACTCGTCATAACCCAAAGTGAGTTTCGGACGATCGATTAGTCTGACCCTCTTCACTTTGCTTGTTTTCTCGTCTTTTACAGTGCTAGAGAGTATGGTAGACTAGGAGAGTCAGACCGGCGTCCCTCTGGATCGATGCGCCTCTCGTTGCTAGGACGCTCATTTGATTCGCGCCTCGGTGCACTCGTGCATCTTAGGAGGACGCCTTTCTCTATCCCAGCTAGGTTGAGCAGTATCTGACCGAAAGTAATAATGAAATGGAATAGCCTTAAAAATTATCAAAAAAAATTTAATAATAATAAATAAAAGTTAAATATCAATATGCAATTCAGCTTCGAACGAGGAGGAGACCTTCGGCAAGCTCAAGGAGACCCAAGAGGAGAAGATGAACGATCTGCTCAAGTAAGGCATCATCGATACTATCGGCTAGCACTATTCGTCCTATGGATTCCATCCTATTTCTCTGGAGTTTGCTCATGCAGATATCACCAGGAATGGGCGAAGGATGATTTTTTTTTAATTCACAGTGATGCTATGATCGACGAACCCGATACATCGCGCTTTAGAAATATCCGCGAAACCTGTTACTACCTATGAGTGCAGGAGTCTTTTCTAGTTTCGGTTAGCCGCGTTGTTTAATCTGTTCAAGAAAATAATTTTAAAAGATAATAAATAATGATGCCATAACTACACTTTCTCTTGCAGGAAGATCGACGAGAAGATGGAGGAAGCGGAGAAGGCGGGCGTCGAGGGCAACGTCAATCTGGCCCAGTCTCTGGTGGAGGAGGCCAACAAGCTGAGGGAGGAGAGAGACCAGTGCGAGGTGAAGGGGGAGGGATGGGAATGAACATTAATTGGTTGGCTGTGATAATACACAATGGGGATTGATGGCGCTGATACGCGATTTCGTCAGCCAGGTGAACTCGCGTTTCGGCCATAATCTTTAGCCACAGCGGCGAAGGTTCCTCAGTGAAATAGACGTTTGCTTTTGGAATAAAACAATACAAAATGTAAAGGATTTTTAATTACTCTGGCTGTTTTTCGCACTGCGTTTTGGGAAGGACCTGAAACGGGAAAGTGCGTGGTCAGGCCGATGGCTCTTGGTGGAAAACAACTGCGTGTCAGCTATCAACAAGCTGGCGTGATTCAGAAATGAGCTATTTGTGTACCAATGAGTCACTGATGAATGATAAGTGAACACTCGAGATATTTATGTAGAGTACTGCTCCTCAACCTCCAAAGTTGTCGTGAATGGCGTCGAAATTTTTGGAAAATTAATTGCAAGAATTTCGGGAGGAAACCTACCGCTGTGACTGCGTGTCTTGCATGAACTTTTTCGGTATTTTACCAGCAGCAAGAATGGTTGCCACTTACAGGTGGACTATCGGGGACTGTCTTTTATTGCATTCTCTTGCAAAGTGGATACACTTCTGCGAAAGGAACGACAGTAAAGCGTGCATCTTGCAGGTGGAGGGTCGCCAGCTGCTGGAGCGCTTCCACCACCTCGAGGACGTCGCCAACTCGCTCAACAAGCCCATGAAAGTCTGCCAGGTGAGTCGGGGTTGCACGCAGTTGATATAGTTATTATGCCTTTTGACCTTCTGATCGGCGCCGGATTCGCGGTGAAATAATGCATAAATCAGTTATTATTTCAAGAAACCAACACGATATCTCATAGTGAGACTATGTATTGGAGAAAACGGTTTCAGGATTTGAACAAGTGGCTTTGAGATTGATGCAGGGAGTCACTGATTAGGGTTCGCAACCCCCTCCTCTTTTGAGATTCGGTAAGGCGGAGAGGTAGTGAGGCCTCGTATCGCCGACTTTACGTCTGATACGCTGTACGATCGATCAAACAGTCCATCAATGTGTGAAAAGGGAGAAATAAAATATATTTTCAACTTCAAAGTGAGGGAGAGTTGATTGCAGATCTGTGGCTGCTTCATGCTCGTGAACGACGCACAGTCGCGCATCGACGACCACTTCTCGGGAAAGGTAAACATAAAAGATATTTATTATAATAAAAAAATGTTTTATTGATTGGAAAATAGTAGTGTTTTGCTGAAAAATGCATTGTCACGCACTCTCTTGGGTGTGTAATTTGACAATGATGTTGCGGTTTTCACTAGGTTCACAATTTTTGACGCACTTGCTCTTGATTTGTACGACTCATATATTCCAATAATAATCAAATTACTCATGCAGCATATAGTCGAGTATTTGCATTTGTTCATTTGTTTATGTAAAATGTTTGCAAATCGCAATTGCACGTTGTGTCGAGTTCTTCTATTTCTTACAATTTACATTTTAAATTCATTTGGTGTGATGCATTTTATTGATTCAAACATGTCAGCTGCACATCGCGTACGCGACGATCCGCGACATTCTGGAGACGCTGCCGAAGACGATGGAGGAGAAGAAGAAGGAGGGAAGGAGCGAGAAGGACAGGGCGGATAGGGAGAGGGAGCGGGAGAGAGACAAGGAGAGGGACCAGAGGGACAAGGACAGGTAAGCAACAGGGGGAAGGTTGGTGGGGGTGTTGGACTCTTATGCGAGTGTGCATATTACAGTTTAGTTAATAGGATGACTAGCGATTGCATCAGTGTATTTTTTTGGAATGGCGAAAGAGCAATATACTGGCCTTACCCAAATACTAGTGGATATGTGGATTAGGTGAAACAAGGAGTGGCATGGATAGACAGTTGTGATTTCGTGGATTTTTTATCATAAAATAGAAACTGACATTAAGTTGTTTTTTTCTTCGGGATCGAAATGGGACGAATTGTAATGGTGAAGCGCCAGTTACTATGTGCACTATCTGAAACATGGTTCTCCCTGTGGATGTCCTAGTTCGCATGTCCAAAACTGATTGTGAGATCGATAAGTCAACATGCACATACAACTTTAAACCCGCCGTATCCCTTAGCCTTAACCTTGCCTTAAATCTGAACCCCTCACCTTACATTTAATCTTAGCGCCGCGCTGCAAAAACCTTAGCATTAACCTTAACCTGATTCTTATCCTTGATCTTAATGACTTGCAGAGATCGTCGTTCATCGCGCGGCGGAGGAGGCGACCACCACCGCTCCTCCGACAGAGACAGGGAGCGAGACAGGGACAGAGACCGCAGGTAAGGGAATTGGGTAGAATGAAATGTGGCAAAATGGACAAGGAAGTTGCGCGCTGCCATATTATAGTTAAACCTAGAGAGATGCGCTTCCATCGCTAATGTTCAAGTTTCTGAGGAAAAACTAATTATCATGGCTTTGGATTTAATTCCCGACAAGGTTGTTCTATGATTTCACATTTGTGTGCGAACTTATCGTAATTAGTATCTGGTTCTTTCGAAATCACAAATTTCTATTTACTGAATTGAGTTAGGACAAGGAGGTTGCGCGTTTCGATGGTAGTACTCAATTTTAATTGATTATTTCGCATTAATCGGTGATCGTTCTACAGGTGTTCTACAGGAAAATATGAAAAAAGTAAATAAACAGGAATGAAAGCCATTTTGCAGACGCTCTCGCTCGCGCGACCGCCGTGACCGCGACCGCGACGCCCGCGGATCGTCCGACCGTCGCGACCGCGACAGAGACAGACGCGACCGCAGCAGGGACAGAAGAGTGAGTATTTTGTTTTCCCCTACAAAACACGGAACGATTGTGAAGTTATTTGGTGTTCCGAATGTATTAAGTACGCGACACGTAGATACACCGGGTAAGTAGATGATAAAGACCATCAGGGACAGAAGAGGGTGGCTTACAAGGAAACGTGCTTCCAAGTGAATTGTTTTCTGTGATATTTTAGCTAGCGATATTAGTTCAAGAGACTAAAATGTGTTTGTATTTTCTTCTACAAGATGGAAATGGAATTGTATGATACCTTGGTGCTCCGCATATAAGCAGGAGGTGATGCGCTGAATCCACGGGTCATTCTAAATGCATTGTTAGAGACCGACGGCGCGCTCGAAGTAGGCACCGAAGGGTGCTAGTTTTAGTCAATCGATTTAGACTGCTAAAACGAAACGGAATTGGGGAATATAAATTATCTGGATTTATGAATGAATTAGTGTAATATTGTCACCATGCTCTCCCGAATTTACTACTGAATACCTTGACGTTCCACATGTATGCAGCATGTGATGCGCCGATGCTCCCGGCATTTTGTGAAAGTAGGGGCATCCGAAGAAAGAACAATCCGGGAACCCTTTTTTCACACTATGTATGCGAGAAATATTGCACTACTTCGGGCGATTGCGAATGTGTACAATAGATGATACGTGAATTCAGCAGGCACTTTGTCTCAATGATTCCATTTCAGCGCTAAGCGTCCGTCTCCGCTCTCGCCCTCACTACCTCTCCATTCCGGCTCTGCCCCATCTCATCCACCTACCACCCCCTCTCCACTTATTCTCACCGCCCCCTCCCCGCTCAAGATCCTCAAGGTGATACGGTAGCCGCGTGTTGCAAGGTGAGTGGTGTGGAGGTTTGTGACCCCGTCTTGCCCTCCGCTCGTTCGTTCGATCAATTTCCCCGGTTAGCGCTTATACCGTAATCCGACGAATGATAAATGTCGTCTTATGTCACACACGACGAGAGTTCTGCGGCCATCCTGATCAGAGTTCGAATGTGTTAGTCCCGATTCAAATTTTGCCGATCATCATCAGCTGCCTTTTCGAAAATGGTCACCGGCTGATATTGATTGTCGCCATTTCAGACGCGTCGTCTACAGTATGCACCGATATGTCCTATTCTTCAGTACCACACCAAGCTGAGCTATTTATTAATCTTATACCTAGTATTTCGCTGTTTTTTTCGCTTGTTCTACACCTCTTCCACGTTTCCCCGTATCCATCGCCTCGCTCGTTTGTAATACAAACTGTTGAACCCGTTTTACTGAATGGAATAAAGATTAATCCCCAAGTCGTGTTGTATACGTTGTGCATGGAATAAAGAGCACGAATCACACACGACGAGAGTTCTGCGGCCATCCTGATCAGAGTTCGAATGTGTTAGTCCCGATTCAAATTTTGCCGATCATCATCAGCTGCCTTTTCGAAAATGGTCACCGGCTGATATTGATTGTCGCCATTTCAGACGCGTCGTCTACAGTATGCACCGATATGTCCTATTCTTCAGTACCACACCAAGCTCAGCTATTTATTAATCTTATACCTAGTATTTCGCTGTTTTTTTCGCTTGTTCTACACCTCTTCCACGTTTCCCCGTATCCATCGCCTCGCTCGTTTGTAATACAAACTGTTGAACCCGTTTTACTGAATGGAATAAAGATTAATCCCCAAGTCGTGTTGTATACGTTGTGCATGGAATAAAGAGCACGAATACTTACTCTTGATCATTGCTGATGGAATTTATATTCGAGCGGATTTTTTTTGAAAGTACTTGGCGAATCTGTGCGTCATTAGTTGCACAAATTTACAATCACACGGAGACAAGCAATACCATATGGAATAATGGGATTCAACAAATATCTACTATTACTCAATTTTTCACTCGTTTTGATCCTGCTCAGAATCTGTTAGAGTAGAGGAAAGAGAGCGTGCAATTCTTGTCCACGAGTCCCACGCCGCAGTGTGAGAGCCCTAGGCGTTTCATGCGTCGCGTGACGCGTCGCGATCATTGTCTATATTTCTCAAACAAGTCTAAATTGAATTTCCTTTTGGCTTAGGGTAGTTCAGCATGCCCGATTTCATGAAAGCAAATTAGAATTATTTTAAAAAATATATAATAGAAGTTTCGGTAGGTCAGATTTCTAAAAATTAAAAGTGAACGCGATTATAAAAAGGCGCATCCGCACAAGGTTCCTGGCCATTTTTGGGTTTATTTTTTGGATGATAAATAAGCTTATGGCATGCCATTTGTGCGAAAGGCCAGAGAATGTACAAATATTTAAAAATATTGATGTTAGGGCGGTTTGAAATTTAAATTCAACGTTGAAAATGTATTGGCGGGAACAAGTAGGTTTCGGTCGCTTGGGACTCCTACCGCGAATATCTTTACTGATAAGGTTCACCTCTTACAAGTTCTTGACTCAGCGTTTCCTTAAGGCTGTGATTGTCGTGTTGTCGTCCATACATGCTATGATTTCACAGGTTTATCGATTCTATCTTGTCGTCTCTAGAATCTGTGTAGCTGTAACGACCAGATAATATTTTAGCAGGACTTGTCGAATCCGCGCTCCTTTAGGCTTACACATTTACAATCGCATGAAAATAAACAATAACAGGATGAGCGTCAAATCGAATTCTTCTTACCCCTTCCTCCCCAGGGGAGCTTCTTTTCGTGTCGTCCATGCTGTTTCTCCTTCTCCTCTCTTTCTCCCGAACTATTGAGGATGGGAGACGAAACGTTTCCTACTGATTGCATTGTTACTTGAATGCCGCGATGCGATGTGATGCACAGGTTAGTGAATCGCGCTGTCTAACTCTCTTCAATTCGCATGCTCTCTCGCTTTCTCTAGCCCGAGAGAGAGAGTGTGCCAATTGAGGAGAGCGGAGCAAATCAGGAGAGTGGCTGGTAGGCAGTGAATCCTGCTTGGTACATCTAAATTTCTTAATCATTTAAGATGGGGCGGAGTCAGAACTGATTCATTAGCGCCGCGGCTCTTATAGCAGCATGGGGGGGGGAGGAAGACGTTCCTTCCCTTACCGTCTCAACGATGACCTCTTCATACTACACGATCCACGAGAAGCCCGGCTTCGACGCTGACGCCTACGCGGAGAAGATCGACCGAGCGATAAAAGCCAGCGATAAGGTATACGGCAGTTGGTTCATGATATGATTACTGTAGGCCGCTGCAAGCATTACTGGGGCAACATTTCAGGAAACTGGAGGAATTTTAGTGTTTCAGAGCACTCGGAATTGATTTCATGCTCTGGTATTGCGGACTTTTGGGAATCAGGGGGTGGTAGGGCAAACATTAGCGAGATACTAATGGAAGATTAGAGGGGTCCCCTCCTCCTCTTGACACACTTTCCAGGAAGGAAGAAGTGGATACGAGAGATACAGTAATCGGTAGATCAAGAGATTCAATGGATAATTGCAGGGGAACATTGCCAAGCTCATCGCTGATATCAACAACATCCAGCGTCAGAAAGTGCTGATCTTTGATCTGTTATAATTACGTCATCTGAGTACAACTTTCCAAATTTCTGTACTACACTTGTCCTACAAAGCTGAAATTTTTAGCCACTTTTACCTCTTCAGTTACTGATTCTAGTTTTATCAATTCTGCCCGTCCCATAACTCCCTTCTCGCTCTCCAGGTCAGGGAACCCTACCGTATCCGCAACGGCAAGGACCTCGTCGCGGAGCTCAAGAGGGTGCTGTCCGGCGACACAGAGAAGCTAGTCGTCGCCCTGATGATGACGCCTCTGGAGTACGACTTTGAACAGCTCAAGATGTCCATGGAGGTACGGTAGCACGACTTCTGACTATCGGTTACTGACTTTTTAATGACAGTCGGTCTATAGTCAATTTCCTCAAAAGTACGGTAATAGAGCCCCACGAGCAACGATAAAAACAACCCCCTAGATAAGGAAAAGGGGATAGCGCAAAAGATGGAAATAGCGGCACTTCTGTAGAAGACCGGACCGAGTCAAAGGGGCGTGATCCATTTCCCTTAGACGTTGCTCATCTAAGGGCATCTAATTTTAAATCGGGCTGAGAACCCTGTTCTGAACCCAAACCTGAACTATACTACTACCGCCAGATTACATGGGAAATTTTATGAGTGAACATTTGTACACTTGGTCCGGTCTCCTGCAGAAGTGCCGAAATAGCAGGAACGAAAGCACGATTGGCGGCAGCGTTGTTGTTCGTATTTCGCGCAGTGCTACATTTCAAATCGAATCTGGCATTCAGGAAATGAGTCAGATCGACCCGGAAAGAAACTGTAATAGCTGAGTCATCGCACTAATTCTATTCTAGGGATGGATTGAGAAAGAAATTGCTCACCTCAGTCAGGATTCTGATGTGTTGAAGGCATGGGCTATAGATAGAAGCATCTATAAGAGTAACAATAGGGAAACACAAAGATAATGAAGCAGTCGGAACGAGGGGAAATCGCTTGGGGAAAAGGGCCGGCCAGGTCGGCCGTCCCGCGAAGCTCCGTGTCTCTTCTCTCCTCGATGAATCACGCGTGGCTCTTTTATCCCCCTCTCGCCGCGATCTGTAATGCAGATATCAGTGGGATAGGAAGGAGACTACGAGGTAGATCAGTCCGAGGATCATCGATCCTCGACACCTCATTCTGCGTGCGCTTCTCGGGTGTAGCCGAACAGGCACTAAGTCGGATGAGAACTATGACGTCATGCCGCCTTTGATCTAACAAAAGCGGCATGATATAATAGTTCTCATACGACCGTATGCCCGAACAACAACAACAACAAACAAGTATGAACAAGTATGGTTGTAAGGTGTGTGCATCCCCCTACGCTCAAGACGATTTACAGATTGTATACAAGTCTGATTGACTAGTTTACAGTTTGTAAATCGACTTGGGCGTGTGGGGCTTAGGCATGGCACACATGATGTAACCATACTTTTTCTATACTTGTGTGCGACTACACCCGAGTTGCGCCAGTTGGAGAGCACGCCAAACAAAGAAAATCATTTCTTGCCAACTCGTCCCTATTCTAATCTCGATGACTAGATACACGCGAGATGCGAGCATGAATTCGCAAGGTGTGGAATCATGATTAGTGTAGATGTGAGTATAATAAGACAGCCACATTTGACCATTTCAGTATACAGTAGCTTGGTATACGGTCCCTCCTGGTAAACTCCAAAAATACGGTACTTTGATCAATCTTGAGTAAAGGTATAAATATTGATTGATGAAAGTACCGTAATCTTGGAGTTTATCAGGGGGACCGTATACCAAGCTACAGTATACTGAAATGGTCAAATGTGGCCGTCTTATTCTACTGATGCTGAAATTGCGGTACTGCTATCGCGCACCATCAAAGGTACGATCGATTGCCTACCGCAGCTTGGGTCCCATCGCGAGCATCTATGGATATACCGTATCCTCTCTCAGGGTACGGGCACGGACGAGAACACGCTCGTCGAGATCATCTGCTCGCGAACTCCCGACCAGCTTAGAGCTCTCGCAGCAGAGTACGACAAGGTTTACGATAATCTCAGATAATAGATTACCATAGACCGGCATAGTATACGGTAGTCAGTGGTTACGTATGTAATATGGTATTACCCGATCATCGTAGCAAGATACATTGACTAGAAATACTGTAAGCCAAAAACATACCCAACTCAGAAAAAGCATGCGAACGGCGCTCTGGTGAAGGCAATTATCAGCGACACCTCGGGCGAGTTCAAGGACCTTCTCGTCAAACTCGCCAGTGGCGCCAAGGATGCCGGCCACGCCACCGACGATGCCAAGTCCAAGGATGTACGGTAGTCACACCACGGAGATGAATTGAGAACTGATTGCATACTGCTACCGGTGCCTCTAGAATAGGGTTGGCTAGAGGCAAGGTTGCAAAATTTCTTCACCTCTAGAGTACTCTTTTAGGTGAGGAGCACTATGGCAAATAACCGACCCTATTCTAGCATCGTATAAAATAAGGTTTTGCATATAAAATCGAATACGCATTGGGGATGCTACCGTAATCGACAGATTACTCTTGGCATCGCGCCAGCTACCGTAATCTATGCGATCGTTGCAGGACGCCGTGCGTCTGTTTGCCGACGGCCATGCCACATTCAAGGGGAGAGCCAAGGATGGCTCGCACTTCCTCCGGATCCTCGGCACCCAGAACATCTTCCAGCTGAGGAAGGTGAGTACGGTAGTGAACTTTGTCGACCGAGAACTGATCGGAATGCGGTAGCCACACAACACAGCATTCTGACTCGACAGAAAAGGGAGCCGAGTCGAACTGCAATCAGTATACTTGAAATCCTCCTGAAACATAAAATCTAAGTCCGTGAATCGCCCTCACGGTGAACGGAACTGACCAGGCTGATTTGTGTTTCACTTCAACTATGAGACGCAAAAGTGTTCAGAGTGATCAAATTGGGTGCATTGTTTTATGTTTCAGATGATTCTCAAATATCGAAGATCTCTCAAACAGCCTATTTGCAGTTTGGGTTTTCGCGGGAAAATTCAAAATATTAATCCCTTTGTCTACCCTTATCTGGAGAGAACAATGGGGGGTCAGAACGCTGTGACAACATTGTGTGCCATTAACTTCATTCTACAATTTTCAGGTGTTCGCCGAGTTCGAGAAGATATCCGGCCAGAAGATTGAGGAGATAATCAAGAGGGAGTTCTCCGGCGACGAAGAGTATGTAATCTGACTCAGCGAACCTCGCTACCGTAACCTACCATATTCTAAGCTCGACAATTACAGGAAAGCCTACCTCGTGCGCGCCACGATGAACAAGCAAAGGTACTTCGCCATGCAGCTCAAGAAATCGATGAAGGCACGGTATCAATCGATATTCCCTTCCGCTGTTTGCAATACTGTAGTCGCATGCTCTCTGGACTACCAGAATTGTGCGGTCACTATAGCCCAAACAAATCGATAATCGATTGTTATCAATTTTTTAGGTTACTGTATTCAGCTAATCGATATTCCAGGGTGCGGGCACTCGCGATAACGATCTGATCCGCGGGATCGTCGCGCGCTCCGAGATCGACCTCAACCTGATCAAGGAAGAGTACAAGGAGGAGTACAAGGGGACGACCCTAGAGGAGGACATCAAGGTATACTGTAGCCGACGATGCTCATCGCGAATTGAAAATTGATTTTACTAAGAATAATAGAGCAATAACCATTTTTTGCAGCAGTTGTCTCATAAAATGCGAGCATCCCCTAATCACCTTTTTTAAAAATATTTTTACGCAGTAGAAAGAGCTACCACGGCATCTATAGTTCGCATATAACAAACAACGCGCAAAACATCCAATTACCAGCCCAGATTCACTATATTTTAATTAAAGTCAATGATCGATCCATTACCATACCCCCTTCTTCAGGGCGACACCTCTGGTTCCTACCGCGACACGCTTCTGCACATCTGCGCCGGCAATCTGTAATCGATCGGCGGCGCCTACCGTACCACTGCCACCCCGTCTCATACCTACAGTACACTACACCCCCGCTTATAGTATACTACTCTTGCACTACTCTTCCCCACTTTGGTGCTTACTCTGAATGCTTATTACCGTCTTTTTTCTTTCCTTTTCTCCACTTCTTATGATTTCTCGTTGCTTCGTTTTCTCATTCTTACGTGCATTCGAAACTCCTTCTGTACATCTATATATTTTTCAATTTCATATGGTCCAGAATAGAAAATGTGCAAGAAAAGGAGTAATCGTCTGAGTCTCTCCAAATCACACGCTCTCTCGTCGTTCAGAGTGAGCGAGAGAGTGTATGATATGGAGAGAGCCAGAACATTTCTCAAGAAAAGAGGAAACAACACTTGCAATTCGTTCATACGTTCCCGTCGTCCATACATGGTATCTGCGAGGTTATAAGTATCGTATCGATTGTATATGGCAGTGGAGCAATGGTGTGACTCTCTTCAGTTTGCACGCTCTCTCGCCGGTCAGAGAGACGAGAGAGCGCGAAAACTGAAGAGAGTCAGACGATTGTATCTGGTCGTGCCCAGATTCTACGTGAGAGTGTAGAGGAAAAGGCCACATCTGGCGTCTACTGACAGGTTTATCGCCTCACTTCCGACTTTCGGGGTTGGGGGTAGCAGGGAGCTCCTTGAGTAGAGGGAGGGGGGGGGGGGGGCAAATCGAATTCTTCTTACCCCCTTCCTCCCCCGGGGAGTTTCTTTTCGTGTCGTCCATGCAGTTTTCTCTCTCTTCCGAAGAACTCTTTTGGGGAATTGGGGATGGGGGGACGAAACGTTTCCTACTAATTGCACTGCCACTGGAATGCCATACCGCGATGTGCGAGATGCAAAGGGTATGTAGGGAATCCTCTCACTGTCTGACTCTCCTCAATTTGCATCAGTGATGCCAAAACGGCGCGCGCTCTCCTCGTTTCATACGCTCTCTCGCCGGTCAGACAGAGCGAGAGAGCGTATGAAACGAGGAGAGCGCGCGCCGATTTGGCATCACTAATTTGCAAGCTATCTCACTTCATATAGCCAGCGAGAGAGTGTGTAAATTGAGGAGATTGGGATGATTGCCTGGTAGGCAGTGCATCCTCCCCCTCTCCATCCATCCGCTGATTCACAGTGCCTGTCCTTTCTTTCTCCCCCGTGTTGTTACCGTCTCTCTCGGCATGTTTACGTGCCCGCAATCCGAGAGGTGTTGCGTGCTTGGTAATCGGAGAATCAAAAATAGAATATTCCAGTATTCTCGCAGTATTCCCAACATATATGAAGCCATATTTCTAACTCGAACGATCATGGGAACAGAAATGTTTCAACACATGGTTTCTGGGGTTGTTTCCATTCCGATCCATGGGTTTTGCGTGCAAGGGTAATCGGAGAATCGAATATAGAATATTCTATAATTCACACGCAGCTAGGTTGGATGAGAATCCACCGGATGAGAGCCAAAAATGGTAAACAGATGCTATTTTCATGTATTTTTACGGTTCGAACATTGAAAAAAAATTCTGTGAAACTATTGGAGCAGGGATTCTTTTTTTTGTTCTCATCAGACACAGTACCATTCTCGCAGTATTTCTAGCACAGTCAACGCGTGCCCAACGTACTTACTCTCTCCCGCAATCTGTTGGGTGAGATCCAAAATGGAATATTCCTGTATGCTCTCACTATGCCCAATATAATTGATCGAGTGTTTGTGCAGATATTCAATCATCGGATGTATCAAACGTCGATCGCAGAGACAATACTGCTAATAGAAAATGTGAAAAATTCCCGTTTGTTGGTTTTCGTTAAAACCATCATAAAATTTAAGCGAATTTCGTGGCACTTTCGTGCATTTGAAAAGGTAATCAATATGTTGGTTCTTCCATCGAAACATAGAAATGGTTACTTCTGAATCTCGAGGATATATTTTGAGGAGGAAAAATAAATATAAAACCATAGAAACAAGCTTCACAGTAAGGATAGTTATAGAAGGAACCATAAAAATGGACGAAAATACTAACCAAATAATCTCCAAAAAAAGGCAAAACGTGTTGAGTCAGGTTTGGGCTTGTTGCAAGGGGTGGGGTTCGAACCGAGCTCTTTGTGGGCCGATGGATTGCCAGTCCACCGCCTTACCGCATGCGCCACCCTTACGCCCGGTCATGCAGGGTTAGGGCTTGTATATGATGCAGACAGAGATGAGAGAGCGAGAAAAGAGGCGCAGTCTGACACTCTCTATCCCTCTTCGGTAATCTCATCCGAATTGGCTCCGAATAAAATACCCAACTGTTCACAGCCTTGTGCTTACGTTCGGGAACTATTCGGCCCATTTTTGGGAAAATGACGACATGTGCATGTACTGAAGGTGTTAGAAGACTGCATTTTGGTGACGTTCGTCCGACTTATCAAGGGGGTTGAGGGTAATCGGAGGAGTGAATATTGTGGAATATAGTGGAGAATAGAATACCAAAAGATTGTATATTCCAGTATTCTCACACCATGCCATGCATGGTCAAGTCTAACGTTCTCAAGTTGTTAGAAGACGGAAGTCGTCCGACCTAGTAGAGGTGTTGCGTGATGGTAATCGGAGAGCCGAAAATAGAATATTCCAGTATTCTCTTCTAGGTTGGATGGAAATCAACCGGAAGAGAACCAAACAAGGAAAAAATGCACCGTTCTCTAGTATTTTACAATGGGTTCACTGAAAAATTATTGTGAGAAAATATTGGTGAATGAAACTTTGTTCGTTCTCATCCGTACCATTCTCTCAGCACTTCCTGTTCGGTTAATGAGCGCCCACTAGTGATGCCAAATCGGCGCGCGCTCTCCTCGTTTCATACGCTCTCTCGCTCTGTCTGACCGGCGAGAGAGCGTATGAAACGAGGAGAGCGCGCGCCGTTTTGGCATCACTGGTGCCCACCGTACTCACTCTGAATCGCAATCCGAAAGATGTTGCGTGAGATCCAAAATGGCATGTTCTAGTATTCGCTCACTATGCCCAATATAACTAATCTTGTGTTGTTGACGGAAAGAGAAAGTGCTAGAATATGACATGTTGTTGTTCCGTGCTCGCCCGAGCTAGTGCATAGTGCGAGGCTCGATTTCACAACGGACACCGCGCGCATTTTTAGAAGTGCTGATTAGCTGACTCATCTCACTTCCTCCCGTTTCGAAATATGCTGCTTGTACATCTAAATTTCTTAGTCATTTAAAGAGAAGTTGGGCGGGGCAACATTGACTCATCAGTGCCGCCGCTCTTATAGAAGAGCCGCATGAGGGGCGAGGAAGACGTTCTCCCTCCCCTACTCCTTCTTCCTCCTCCTCCTTCTTCTTTTTCTCTCTCCTTTCTCCTGTTCTGCGTGCATAAACAACACAACCTTGGCAGGCTGGGGGAGAGCAAGGGGAACTGTATTCAACTACGCGAATTCTAGGGAGAGTTTCGCTATGTTTGTGTACCTTTTCCCCTTTCTCTCTCTATTTCTCTACTTTTCTCTCGGTTCTCCTCCTTCCACTCGACTGAATCTTTGGGAATCCTTAGCGGGCCAGAGAATGGCAGTTTTATTCACATCGCTCGCACCCTTTTGTGTGCGTTTTGCCCCATTCCATTCTCCAATCCTTATAGGCAAAACGCGGCCATAAATCGACCATAATCGCTACGGTTGTTTATCGAAAGATAATATCGCTTTCTCTCTCTCGTCCGTTATCGCCTTTGAACGTTCTCGAGACTATCGGGCGAGAGTGCACTTGAACGAGGGAGAGCGCAGAGAAGCAGAGCGACGAGAGAGCACGTGATTTTGAGAGAGCACTAGGCTCTCCTTTCCCATCTTTCCCCCTCTCTTTCCTCGTTCATTCGATCGAAAAAGTAAAATTGCAAGTGTTCCTCGATCGTTCTCTCTTGCCCCACCCAAACCGCTCTGTGAGTAGTACGCGCGCGTTATAATCGGATTCGTGACCTACCGTAATCACTTTCGCGCCCCACCGAACTGCTTACAGTAGCCACTCAACGATGACCTCCTCCTACTACACGATCCACGAGAAGCCCGGTTTCGACGCCGACGCCTACGCGGAGAAGATTGACCGCGCGCTGAGAGCCGGCGATAAGGTATACGGCAGTTCGGTGGGGCGTGATTATGATTAGGGCAGGTCATCTGCAACCTTTCCTGGGGCAACAGTTCAGCAATATTGGAAAATTTAGGGTTTCCGAGCACTCGGAAGAGATTGCATTGCTCTCTTATTGCGGCCTTTAGGGAATCAGGGAGTTGGTAGGGCGGAAAATTGGGAAAATGCCGAGAAATGCGCCGGAATGAACGAGCGGGAGAGCGAGAAATGAGAGATATAAAAAAGACGGAAAACTCTTTGGAATTTACATAATCACTGGAAGTGAATGTTGCTGGCATGATGCCAAGATAACGCCTTGGAATGATTCACTCTCCTCCTGATGCACTTGTTGACAAATTCGTACAATGCCTTCTCATCTCCCTCTCTATTGACCTTCCGGATCGTTTTTGCCGCCCTCCTTTACTCGGGAAACATTAGCGAGATACTAATGGAAGATGAGAGGGATCTCGTCCACTCTTGACACACTTTCGAGGGGGCAGAAGTGGATACGAGAGATACAGTAATCGGTAAATCACGAAATTCAATCGATAATTGCAGGCGACCGTTGCCAAGCTCATCGCCGACATCAACAACATCCAGCGTCAGAAGGTACTGATCTTTGATCTTCTACAACACTTGTCCTACAAAGCTGAACTCTTTTACCAACTTCGCCTCTTTGACCTCTTCCTGATACTCATATCTCTAGTGACCGTTCTATTGGCACTAGGCCGGATGAGAACTATTGCGCCATGCCGCCTTTAATATATCAAAGGCGGCATAACTTCATAGTTCACATACGACCTAGTTCCGTTTTCTAACCCCCTTCTCCCTCTCCAGGTCAAGGAGCCCTACCGTATCCGCTACGGCAAGGAGCTCGTGGAAGCCCTGAAGAAAGGACTGTCCGGCGACGCCGAAGCACTCGTCGTCGCCCTGATGATGACTCCTTTGGAGTACGACCTCGACCAGCTCAAGAACGCCATGAAGGTACGGTAGCGCGACACTATCGGGAACTGCCTTTATTATATCCTCCATAGTACGATAATAGCGATGGCATGGCATTGCATTGCAGTAATAACTACCCGCCATTCATGGGTCTCGTTTTTGCTCTATCTTTCGCTGTGCGACTCTGACTGTCTGACGCTCTCGCCTCGCACAGTCTTGCTCATTTTTTAACAGGCGAACGCGAAAATAGGCAGGTCAGAGACGCAGAGGTCGTACTAGACAGCCTCTGTCTGGCTCACTTGATGGAAGCCCTCCCCCCTCATCATTCCCCTTTTCTGCCCCACGAGCAACAACAAAAACAACCCCCTAGAGAAGGAAAAGGGGATAGCGCAAAACATGAAAATAGCAGGCACGAAAACACTATTAGCTCCTGGTTGTTGTTCGCATTTCGCGCCGTTCTCCATTTAGCATCGAATCTGGCATTCGGGGAATGAATCAGATCGACCGGGCAAAAAACTGTAATAGGAAACTGAGTCATTGCACTAATTCTATTCGCGATGACTCGATAGACGCGAACAAGAATGTGCAAGAGGGGCTGAATCATGATTAGTTTCGATGCACGAACAATTGCCTATAGTAGGCTGAGTCTCAGCACGATTATCGATCAATGCACCGTATCCTTTTCAGGGTGCGGGCACGGACGAGGCGACGCTCATCGAGATCATCTGCTCGCGCACGCCCGACCAGCTCAAGGCCATCGCAGCCCACTACGATCAGGTATGCGGTGGTCTCTGGATATCGATTACCATATTGCCACGAGGTATACGGTAACTGATAGTATGCTTCGACGATATAGTTGTTTGCGGTAGCGCGAATGATCGCAGCAATGTACAGTACCCAGAAATACCGTAATCTACATACCGTAATCTACATATCCTACGCAGAAAGAGAAGAAGGATGGCGCTCTGGTGAAGACAATTATCAGCGACACCTCGGGCGAGTTCAAGGATCTCCTCGTCGCTCTCGTCAGCGGCTCCAAGGACGGCGGCCACGCCACCAACGACGCCGCAGCCCACGATGTACGGTAGCCACACTACGGATGTCGATCGAGAACTGACTAAATACCTTTGTTTGCACTCAATCCTTCGCAATTTGTGATCGATGACTTGAACTTGGCATCGTGCCAGCTACCGTAAACCATGTGATCGTTGCAGGACGCCGTTCGCCTGTTTGCCGACGGCAAGGGCAAGTTCAAGGGCACCAAGGAAGGCTCGTACTTCCTCCAGATCCTCGGCACCCAGAACATGTACCAGCTGAGGAAGGTGAGTACGGTAGTGAACATCGCGGATCGAAAACCGAGTACGGCAATGACACGACTCGATGCACCACAAACTGACTCCATTTAACTACCCAAAATTTTCAGGTGTTCGCCGAGTTCGAGAAGCTGTCCGGCCAGAACATTGAGAAGATCATCGAGAAGGAGTTCTCCGGCGACACCAAGTATGGAATCTGACCTAGCGAACCTCTCGCCACCGTACTCTTACCGTATCCTAAACTTGCTAATTTCAGGAACGCCTACCTCACGATCGTGCGCGCCACGGTGAACAAGCAGAAGTTCTTCGCCATGCAGCTCAAGAACTCGATGGCGGTACGGTATCAATCGATATTCTCTTCCGCTGGGCTTCATACTGTATTCTCAAAACCTTCAGTGCCCCTCACTGTAATTCGAACTGTGCACACCTCTGCATTGACAATAGCCTGCATATCGAATTATAAATCGATTGTTATATGATGATACAGTATTCCCGGATTATCGTAGCCTAACTAATCGATATTCCAGGGTCTCGGCACCCGCGAGAACGACCTGATCCGCGCGATCGTCGCGCGCTCCGAGGTCGACCTCAACCTCATCAAGGAGGAGTACAAGGAGCTGTACAAGGGGAAGACCCTCGAGCAGGACATCAAGGTATACTATAGTCGGAGTTGCGAATCGAAAATAAATTTTAAAACGAATAACTACCCAACAATCAGTTTATGCAAACAACAGCTCTCATAACATGTTAGCAACCCGTATTCACACGGTTTGAAAATATTTTTTCACACAGTGAAAACAAGCTAGAATTACAGCTTGGGTATCAATCCCGTAACAAAGAAACCGCAAAACAGCAAATCACCTGCTCATATTCGCAAAAAAAATAATTTAAAATTGCCACTTTTCGATCCATTACCGTACTCCCTCCCTCAGGGCGACACCTCTGGCGTCTTCCGCGACACGCTCCTGCACATCTGCGCCGGCAATCTGGCTTAATAGATCGACGGCGTCTACCGTACTACCACTGCCCCATCCTCATACCTACAGTACACCACACTCTGCTTACCGTATACTGCTCTTGCACTACTTTGCCCCACTTTGGCGCTTACTCTGAATGCATATTACCGTATCTCTTTCTCTCTCTCTGAGAAATGTTCTGTCTCTCTCCATATCATACACTCTCTCGCTCACTCTGAGCGACGAGAGAGCGTTTGATTTGGAGAGAGTCAGACGATTACTCCTCCCTCTCCACTTCCTATGATTCCTCCTCATTGCTTCGCTTTCTCATTCTTCCGTGCATTCGACACTCCTTCTGTATTTACTCCCGTGTAATAATAAATAGTGTGTTAGAATCTCTCTTGTATCAAACAACACGTTGATTTCAAGTATCTCAAAGTAACTTTTACGTAACTGGAGTTCAACAAGCATCAACTATTTGAAACAATCGCCTCAAACAACAAGTAGAATTCAAATATCACAAAGTCTACTAATATTACGTAACTGTAGCTGAATAAGCATCAACTGTTGGGAAAAATCGCCAACTTGTCGATATCGAGTATCACAAAACCACAAATATGTAACCACTTCGTAGCTTAACAAGCATCAACCACTTGAAACAATCATGCTTTATCAGGGGCATAGGTGCAGACAAAGAATCAAAGATCAAAGATCAACGAATGAAATGCGGGTACCGTAACGAGACTCTCGTGGAGAGCGCAGGCGAGGCCACCCGCGCGTAGAGGGAGAAAGTGATCTCGGGGTGAGGAGGAGGGACCTCGGTGTGAGAGTCAGATTGCAGGGATACTGTAGGAGAATATCGATCGATCGGATGGATACCACGATCCGATCGATATTTTGGATGATTGTGAGGATGAAACCTTCGAGCAACCCCAAGCCAATCAGCGGATAAGCAACGAACCTTGGGCGCTCGGGATTTTCAAACGAACCTTTACTCTGGTTACGAGAGTGAGACAGACCCCTAGCAGTCAGTGAGTGTGGAGTCACACTAGAATGGGAAGAATACGGTAACGTTATACGGTAGAATGAGGGTACGGTAAGTGGGAACGGGAGACGAGAACAACCGATATATTATCAAAGCTGGTGAGGCGCATAAGTCGAACAAATATTAACGAATGAAGTCTACGAAGTAGGAATAAGAATTAGGGAGGATACGGTAGGCGAGGGGGCGGGGCTACGGTACGGTACCTCATCTTCTCGATCCTCTGTCTCTGTCTCTCCGGTCTCTGGAGCGGCTGCGACTCCTGAATAAGTTATCTTTTTTTCAATTCCGAACGGACTTCACACTGCATGTTTAGCGTCGCATGAGTTATGATCCAACCCCGCAGCAACAAAGCGCCTAGGTCTACCTTCTAACATTTTTTTCTTGTAATTGATTATATTTCTACTACTCTCTGAATAGGCTCTCAGAGCCCAATGCATCGCAGCAAACAATTTCGTCTCATTCTAATCGAGAGCCCCATAACAAAGCAATCAACTCCCCACCTTCTCCTCTCCCTGGATCTGTCTCTTCTCGACCTGTCTCTGTCTCTGTCTCGGGAGCGCGACCGCTTCCTGTCCCTGTCTCCGCCTCTCTCTCTCTCCGATCGATGGGATGAGCGATGGGAGGAGGAGGAGAGACGACGATCCTCACGATCATCTCCACGACGACGATCCGCGCCACCACGAGGAGACACCTCACGCTCGCGTTCGGCGGTTCTGCAATGGAGGATGGAGTTAGGGATTGACTGACAGACTGATAACAGCTCAATAATGATTGAACCCCAGTCGTTAGGGAGTGAAGAAGAATTGTATTAGCAGTTATTGTTCGGCGAGAAATACCCGTGGAAGTTTCCGTTTCCGTAGGAAGTGCAAATCACATCTCATAAGCTGCTTGATCTATCCTGTTACCGCCCCTCTATCTTAGGTTTCATTGACACATCAAACCTCGAAAAGTCCTTCCTATCTCAATGGAACGTCTACTTCGCGCATAAAAAATCCAATGCAGGGAGGACAATCTCATAGTCTTGTTTTTTTGCTCAACCACTATTTCCAAACCAGAAAAATATTCATAAATTCAATTGCGAGCTGGAATTCCTGGAAAAAATATCACATGCGACTTCACACTTTCGAGTTTCTCAACCATGTCAAAAACCAAAGTATCTTTACCAACCCAATACATCCGATATTCGAGGTCGTAAAATAACAATAATAATCACTTCCACATAGATGAGCTGGGGTTAAAGCTGAGATCCAGAATAAAGGTGGGGTCTAGGGCCCTGGGAGAAGGGGGGGGGGGGGGGGTAAACAAATGTATTTTCCGATTGGGTCGGAGCTCCAAACCGATGGGGTCTTGAAGTTGGATTCAATGGCGCCCACCTATGCACTTCCATCTGAAGCCCCGTACTTTCGCGTTTTTCAACCATGTCAAAAGTAAACTATCATTGCCAATCCAATACAACCGCCGCACCGGTTTTAAAATAACAATAATTATTACTCCTGCTTGCCAGCCTCGTATTTTCGCGCTGTACAACTGTACCAAAACATTGCCAACCCAATAAAGGAGACGCATGCGTTTTAATAAAATAAAAATTATCCCCATTTCGCAGCCTCGTACTTTCGCGCTTCGCAACTATTCCAAAAGCGAAACTATCTTTACCAATCCAATACACCCATAATACGAACTCTTAAAATATCACTAATAATTACTCCCACCAGGCAGCACTGGTACTTTCGCGTTTCCCAATCATGCCAAAAAATAGAATATGTTTCTAATGCAGTAAAGCAGCCTATTGTGATCCTAAAATAACAAAAATAATTACTCCCAGCTGGTAACCTCGTAGTTCCTCGCTTTACAACTGTACCAAAACAAGGGAATCTTTGTCAAATTCAATAAAGCGAGCGAATGAACCTTTAAATAATAATAACCCCCATCTTGCAGCCGATACTTTTGTGCTATAGCACTGTACCAAAACAAGGGAATCTTTGCCAATAAATTCACTCAACTAACGACTCATTAAAAAAATAATTACTCTCATCTGGAAACCTCATACTTTCGCGCTTCATAACAACGCCAAAACTAGACGATCTTTGCTAATCCGATAAAGGAAGCGCATGCGATCTTATACACTAATAATTCCCCCTCACCTGGCAGCGTCGTGTTTGCTGATCGTCTCCTTCAGCTTCGCGATCGTCTCGGCGATCCTAAATCATTAGCTAAATTATTATTTTTTTAGGTATCCTAGCATTTTGCTTCTCCGTCCACATCATTTCTCCCATCTGGCACGCGGTAGAGTTCATCAATGCCGACAGAAAACTCGGAAACTTGAGAGGAGCGAGAGAGTCAACAGAAAGGATAGAAAGACTGCCTGCTCACCTGATGTAACCGACGTGCATCTTTCCCGTGAGGTGCTCCTCCACGCGCTGCGGAGCGTCGTTGATGATCAGACGACGGGCGCAGATCTGAGAGATATTGGGATATCAACGGTGTACAGCAAGTCTTGCAAGAAAGAGATGCGTTTCAGGTTTGATAGTGAGATATTTGATGATTGGAAAGTAAAAAAAATGTTTGTGGAAAGGAAAGAGAATTTTATTGGCTTCAACAAGCCGCAATTGGTACATAATAAGAGCGCATCTTGCAATCACCTTGCCTAGGTTGTTATTGTTGTTTTACTTGATAGTGTCGGATCAACTTTGAATATTTGATTAGAACCGCAAAAAAAAATTAAAAAAAAGAAATTTGCAAAACAACAGATGCCTCAATTATGAATGGATACTTGTTTGATTATGTTTTGCTTGATGAGCCACTTCCCCACGATGTACTATTGCGGCATTATTATTTTTGTCAAAACCACCCTACGAAACCACTAATCACATGTGCAGATTCACAAATTCAAATTTAATAAGGAAGATGGAATCATTAACGAGTAGTATTCGAAAAGTTTTGATTAGTTTTATATTCGACTATGAGCGAGAGATGTATTGGAACTAGGGCATCTGCCATCACTTCATGCTATTCGGGCATCCTGGAATCACCCGGTTAGATCATAATTTTTGTTGTGTCGTGCACTGTCAGATCAATTATGCTACAACTTTTTTTCCAGCAAAAAAATCACAAACACGAAGCAGCGGATGGCAAAATCTATAAACCTCAAACATCGTTCTTTTCGAAAATTTAACAATGAGAATGGGAACACCGACCTGGAGCGCGCGAAAATTTTTTTTTCATGGATATCAAGAGACCCTTCATAAAATCGAGCTCTACACATTCCCAGTTCTCTCGTACTACGCTCGTATCATGCAGCCACCTTGTTTCAATAATATTTTTTGAATCACCACATCCAGCCGCACGAACGCTGCTATGCTATTACGCCCTGTCATAACCACTCCAGGTAACCGCTAATCGCCAGTCCAGATTCGCCAGGAAGATATTTTTTTAAAAATTAGTTGAATAATTAAAATGCGCTAATTACCTCGCAGACCTCCATCTCTCTGTGCATGATGGACTCGCCGATACGCTCACGACGCTGCTTCTCCAGACGGAGAGACTCGATCTACAAAGATTCGTGTTAATTGGTGGATCGCTTTGCCAATTGCGAGGTTCACTCGAACAACGTTTTACGCTAAATTTGTGCTATTTTTATACTACCATCTTCTTTTTAAACCCGAGTAATTGAGATTCTTATAGTCGAAGATCGGCCTGCAGAGAAACTGCATGTCAGTTGAAGAGATCACTCAAATCACGTTTCCATTGCGCATCCTAGCACCCGGACAAAACCCTCATTATTTGTGAGAAGCATACAAATGTACGATCCAGCTAAAGCCATTGCAGTTTTGATAGTAAAAATAGTATTTTTGAACAAAAAAAATCAACTATGAATCGTAATTGACGAAGCTGCAGATATCTCATAATGTGCGAGCATCCAGTATCCACCGGGATATTTTGTCCAATTCTGAAAGAAGGTTTTTGCATACCTTGTCCATGAACTTCTTGCACTCCTCCACGTCTCCGCGCGCGCCCGCCGATTCGGCCATCTGCAAGTAAAGTAATTAGCTCAGCATTTACTAATTAATATTAACATAGTGACTAATTGGCTCTATATTTAATTATTTGTAAAATAATTGGCATTCTGGGACTGAAGAACACCCGGATTTGAAAAGTGAGCATACTTAAATACGCATGCTCTCGATCTGGCCTATAAAGGCTTTTAGACTTGCTTATCGATTAATACAATATTTTCTGACTATCATTTTTTCTCTCCCCTGTCTGCGCACTACCAGCGATCTCCGAAATGGATTCGGATTACGCCTTTCGTGGTTGTTTTGCAAAGGATAAACCGCGAAAGAGCGCTCTCGCCCTTCGAGGGAACCGATAATCCATGAGCAGAACCAACTACAGAAGCCAGAGATGGACGCCTTTTCCAGTTGATTGGACAGGGGAAGTATTGGTGGAGAGCCTTAGGAAACCAATCGACAAAAGTGAGGCCCAATGGTAAAAGTCCAAGAAGTAAACAGTTATTGTATGACGTCACAAGTTTTGCAAACTTGGTGCCCAACTCCCCACTTTTCCAAACTCGGACATTCCAGCGCGCTGATTCCCGATTTTGACGATCAAAAATACTTTGATGCCAACGAACCTTCTCGTGCTTCATTATCTCCTCATCCAGTTCTTTCTGCTCTTTCTGCAATTACTTGAATTAACACTGCACAATTGCTTTGAGAATCGATTGTGCAGCAATATGACTTTAAAAAACAACTAAACATCGTAATTCTCTGAGTATACGCGGATCCGTATATTGATACAGTGATTTTTTTTTGTGATTTGAGAGCGGTGTATTGCTACGTATTGAACATCCAAACCCTTATCGCAAAATTGTCACGACATGACAGCCTAGCCTAAACGGGAAACAACGAACCTCCTTGTCCGTGCCTCCATACTGCGCCGCCAGCTTGTCCTTCTCCTTCTTGATCGTGAACTGCATGTCGTCGTGCAGGCGCTCGAGGAATCTGGGGGGAAAGGAGATTTTAGAAAATGCGAAATGGAATATTTTCAAAAATTTTAAAAAAAGATAAACTCACGAAAGAAAACGCTTCTCGTAGCCCAGCTTGCCGTACTCGCTCGAGGCCTGGAGTTACAAATTTCATCAGATCCCAAATTGGAGTTGTGCGTAACTTTTAGGGTAGCCAGGACAAAGAACCAGAGCTCTCATAGGCATTGTTGAAAATTACGTTGATCATGTAAACAGGAAGTACTTTATCCTCGTTCCCAGTCTAATTCCCTAAGTGATGTGCATCCCACAGAAGGGATTTACTAAGAGTTTCCATATACGCTTCGGAAGAAGCCCCTTTGGACGCACCTGGTACTCGAGTCGCAGCTTGTCATCGTGTATGAGCGGGCAGGGCCCGAGGTCGCCCTTCGTGTGCACAAACAGGTCGTGCGGGCAGAAATCGGCCAGGGCGAACCTACAAATTGATTATTTTCGAAAATATTATTGGAAAACGACCTGAATGAACAATCTTTTTTTGCTAGTTCTGAAGTTCAGCTCCTTCACAACCTCTGTGAATCATGCAGAATGGTTCACAGTTTTGGTATTCAAATGCAAAGAAAAAGGGCGCCAAAGGTACGTCACTTCTACTGATTTTCGGTTGTCGCTAAGAGACGAAAAAGGACAGAGGGAGAGTTGGTAAAGGACGACTAGTAGTCGGTCTCGAATGCGACGAAACACGATCGATAAAGGCTCACTTGCACACGGATTCGTCGCGGAACGAGAAGGAGGTGGTGTTGTCGCTCGCGTTCCGCTTCGGTCCCATCAGCTCGTCGAGCATCGCGGCCATTGCGTCGCGCGCCGACATCCTGATTTAAATAATAAAAATAAATATTAAAAACAACAAATAAATAGGGAAAGAAGCGCGAAATACAGACAAGAAGCGATAATAGCGTTCAAAGTTGGGATGTTTCTCGAACTAGCTCTAGCGAGTTCGTAGCAAATATTTTCCGATATTTTGAATGCCAACTGGATAGAGGAGAGTATGAATTTGTTGTTTGCAAAAAATACGCTAGAACAGACAATAAGGCGAAAATAGAAGCTTTTCAACCGGACAAGCAGAGAGATTTCCCGGCAGACAGCGTCCATTCGAAAGTGAGTACGGTAGATGAAGTGAATCAAGAATTGATTTCATTTGTTCTTTGATTTATTTTATTTTTATTTTTGTGAGTATACACAATAATTATTACAATATTTATCATGCGTGCATCTGCCACACACCATCGGTAGATAAGATAACTTATATGGATAAGTCTAACTTGTCTACAGAGCGAAAAGCATTCAAGTGTGGGTTGGATGCAATGAAAGACCGGTTTCAAAGGGAGAATGGGTATATTTGGCAATATGAGGGGGCCGGGTCTTCGGGTAGGTCATGATGACTCGATATCGATTTCGCCGTCGAAGTCTAGCGATTCTGCGCCCGTCTCCCTCTTCGAGATGCTTTTCTGCATCAGAAAATCGGGCACTCCCTTAGACGTCACTCGCTTCTGGCCGTCAAAGTATTCGTAGTCCTGCAAAGAATTCGGGTACGGTAAGATTCAAGTTTGCCAGGGTCTCGCGCGGAACGGGTTACTGTAGTCACGTACCACAAAGCAACAGACGCAGATGTCCTTGGGCGGGCAGAATAGCTGACAGCACTCCTGCGGGATCGGGCCAGGCGGAAGCACGCCTCTGCAGCAGGAATCATAAGTGTGACCTACCGTATGAATTGCGTCTTACTGTAATCCCCACAGTTCATTCGAAGTTCAC